>CM068582.1:76638688-76660570 GCA_035048485.1 Pteria penguin | reverse complement strand
TATCGTATATCAAACGCGTATTATCCCCGATATATCTGACCTGGAATAAACCCTGTCTGTTCCTTGCTTATCAATTTTTTTAACTTTGGCATTAATCTAATTAGCTATTACACCGGCTCCTATCTTATAAAAAGTATTTAATTATGTTATTGTCCTCCAGTTCTTTTAAAAATTGTTAAGGTTTATTATCTTTTGGGATACAAGTAATAATGCCTTCTTTTTGTGTAGATGAACAATTCCCCCGCCATATAACCACAAGTTCCAGAGACCTCACTTACAAAATTCCCTGTTCCTGTTCCAAAATAAAGAAGAAAAACTCAGAAGAAAAGCCATGCCGAACCCGGACTCTTTGTTCTTCGCTTCATTGTAATTTTAAAACAGTTGTTGGCCTCCTTCTAAATGTTATTAGCCCTTCAAGTTCTCTTTGATTCCTTCATTGTTTTAATTTTGCAATGTTTTTAAGTCTTGAAATTCAAAATCTAAATTCACTGTTTTCCGAAATGAATTTCATGTTTAGAATATAGTTTAGAGTAGAATTTTGTCCTGTCTCCTTTAAGAAATTGCTTTTCGATCTGTTATAATGTTCCCCATTTCCCTTTGTCATTTTTTGGAATGATCTTATTTAACAAAGTTTCCTGTTCTTTACAAAAAAACAAAAAAAAAAAAAACACTATTTCGTATGGTTTTTTCTCCCTCTTCAATCCATTTACTACGATGATCGGATTATGCTTACCCTCTAACTTTTCTTTTCTAATAGATTCCCAGTTCCGTTTTTTCTTTTTCTTCATAATTGTTCAATATCCTTTTCTATATTGTTTAAGATGTCATTTCTTTATTGTTTTCTATTTGTGCTCTCTAAATTTATTTCTCTTTCATCTCTAATTTCTTGTTTCGTATAACTAGCAAAAGGAGATGGGTCTAACCTCGAATCTCCATCATCATTGTTTCTAAAAATAGCTGATCGTTGATGGTAAATACAAATTTTCATTATATGGAATATTCATTATATTTTCAAACATTAATATAACATGTTCATATTGCTGAATTATCCTACTTATTTCAGACTAAATAGTTTCAAACATATTCCTTGTCATACAATAGTGAATTTTTAAATTTCCCAAGACCTTTTTCCTTTCATGAAATTATTGAATTTTTAAATCGAGATATATTGGTGAATGATCTGATCTCTAACTGGAGTGCCAATGATTTAACATTATTTGTTACATATTTGTATATAATTGCTCAGTTTATAAGGAAAAATCCTAAACGTGCTTGTTTTATTGGAAGAGTTTTTTCTGCCATGTATACCTGCTTTTGGTGGAGTATATAAAAATCCCGGAATGGAATCAAGCAGTCCGAATTCTTCTTTTAATTTTAACAATCTTTTTCTCTCTTGCTTTTGGGAGTTATTTACATGTAAATAATTACAATAGGTCTAAATCAAACATCTTTTAACCAGGTTAAAATCTCCACATATAACCATATTAATTGTTTTGTAGATTTTCCAGTTTTTCAAAAACATTTGCCGGCGCGACTGTAAAACAATAATCTATCTATCTATCTATCAAAAACATTTGTATAAAATTGAAGATTATCTTTATTTGGTCATAAATATTACATAATGTTAAAGCTGTATACCTTATGTTTGCTAGTACAGTGCATATTATAGGTTAATTTATTCAAAATTATTTTGATTATATACATAAGCCTAAAACATATTAAAAATTACCCTTGCAAATGTTATGACCAAATTCGTCGTATTAAGTGAGATATGGCTGTCTAAAACGCGATGTTTGTAAACAGAATGTTTACAACCAATTTATCACGTGATCTAATTCTGAAGCCGCCGCATCATGGACACTGATGGAGGGGCGAGGTGAATAAACTTGACAAGTAACTTTAAAAATCTGCTTTCAAGTCTACTAAAGTTAATATTTACTGAAATTGTTTTCTTTTGTTGTCTCCCTTCATCGTATTTGTTTTTGGTTAAATTGCGCATGCGCGAAGTCAGGTTATGGTTGTATTTATGGAATATCCACTTTATTTACGAAGTATTCTCTTTTTATTTTGATATCTCTGAGGGTTTGAAGCAACAAAAAGTGTTATCAACGCAAAGTTTATAACTTCAGCCATACGAGAAAAATACAGTTTTTGTTTTACAATCCCTAATATTTGAAATTATACCGAATTGTAGGGTATACAACTTTAATATATTATCAACTTTACTTAATTTCTAAAATTAGAAAGTTACCACTTTCATCTGACGTTATAGATTTGATTTCAAATTCAAAATTATTATTCAACATAATACAGACTCCCCTTGAATTGGAAGTAAATGAGTTAAAAAAGCACGTATAACCCCACTCATTTCTTAGCTGATTTTCCATCTCTTTAGTAAAATGCGTATTCTGTAAGTAATATATATTACCGTTCATTATTACTCAGATATGAGAATACATCTTTTCTTTTTTTATACACAGCCAAGCACTTGACAGTTTAAAGATATTATGTCCACGATACTTCTTGTTTAAAACAAGATACCACATAGCCAACCTGGTTACACTTATAATACATGAGAGTGATATGAAGAGGAGAAGTGAGGCAGGAAGTATGAAAGAGGAGATATATGTAATAAATGAAACGACTTCAAGGATTAAGTAAAACAGTTTGGTAGGCATTGCCTATTTCTTAGTACACACTTTCTCCTCTGTTTTGAGAAAGGGCCTGCACCTATATATATAATATCATGTTTTGTTGGCAAAAGAAATATATTTCACTTGGTAGTCTGTTGTATAGAATGTTTTAAATCATACCTGTCATATTTGGCCGCATAAAAACACATGACCGGATTTAACAGATTGTAAGCTATTAAATGTGCATTGAGCCATTAACGGATTTAAACATACACGAAAAGACGGATTTGCAGAACTTAAGGCATTTCTTTTCTGAAAAGTCTCTAAGTAAGTCTTGCAGTATTCTGAAGCGTTCGAAACCGATGTGAATTCCTCCGTACCATCTAAATATAACAAAGGCTCTGTCCACAATACCGTTTTCTTGAAGAAATCGCAACATTCTGCGCCCCGCTCCTTGTTCACCATCGTCGTAGTAGCCTTCGCGTATTGTTCCATTGTCATCTATTACTCTGTATACCAATATTCTGTGGTTGGCACAGGCTGCATCAGGGTGAATACACGCTTTTTTGTATATCCATTTCACGTCCGAGATCGAATTCACTTCTTCTCCAGTTCCGAAAAACAAGCTTCTTTGTCGTTTCAACATATGGGCTCATAACGGTTTCAACGTTATCGATTGCCTCTATCTCTTGCCTTGTAAATTGTAATATATCAATGTTGTTGAGTTTCGGTACATCTTCTTGAATCTTTTGTCCATTCTGTGCCACAAGTTTGTTTTTGACTATTTAAAATTTTCTGTTTTGAATTACCAGTTCGTTTGCTTTGTGAAATATCCTTTTTCTTTCCTCTACGGTGGATATGGGTCCTATGGCGTTATGTAAAAAGGGAGGTTTATATTTTCATTCTTTTTTTTTATTTATGAGCTTGGAGGATCTGGTCCTTCATATTTCCTATCTTAATTTTCCCTTTGATGGTGATAGGCTTTCCATTTTGAGGCTGTCGGGTTCCGCTCCGATCAATTCTTATAAATTCGACATTAATCCCGAGGTGTTGGTGTATCGCTGTCGGCGGCACTGCCATCATCAAATCCTCATTCGGTTCGTACTTAAAGTTATGTATGAGAACATTATCTTGCATGGATCTGCCACTTAAATCTGTAATTTCACCTTTAATTTCAAGCATTTTCCTATCCATTCGTATCACTACCGATGTTAAGAGTTCGACTTCTTTCTTCAACTGTTCATTATCGGACCAAAGGGAACTCACATCTTCCGTGTTGTATTCTGACTGTTGAGAAGTGTATTTTAAACGGTGTTCGATTCCATCTTGATCGTGAATATCTGCCTTCATTTCCTCTATTGATTTTAACACTGGTTCATAGTGGTCGAAGTCGGTCATTGATAGCTTTACGTGTAGTTTGGATTTCCGCTAATGCAAGAGTAGTACTCACACCTTGTACAGGTTCTTTTGCAATCGGGTGACACAGTTTGACCCGGGGTCAGTACTTTTCTTCAAAGACTTCTCACTCTTTCTTTGTTTTCCTTTGTTGTTTTCTCCCTCTTTTTAAAGATGCCATTTCACAAAGATTTATTTTTCCAACTTCTGGTGATAGATTCCACACTATATAAATACTCTATATTCCAACACTGATAACTCTACATGCAATATAACTGCCCAAATTTTACAAAACAGAGGAGCAGAGAATTACACGTCCATGTCGGGTGGATTGATCACGTGACTCCTCCTTACACCATGTATCATAAGTATTGAATATGAAAGTGTCAAATGTCGGTTATCATCACAAACTCTGAATTTTCTCTTACATGTTCTGCTTGATAGTCTTTTTGTTAATACAATGATTCATGTGCAGATCCTGATGTTTTAGTTTGAAGGGTGTCCACTTAAAAATAAAAACTGACAATGTCATACCTTGGCTTTTCTTGGAGACAAATCAACATCAATTCTCTTCTTGGTCCCAGAGGGAGGTTTACAGATCCGATGGGACGAACTAATCTTCAGCAAACTTTTTTTTGGGGGTTTTTCTGGGTGTTAGAGAGTGTAAAATGAATCGCTTTGGGGTGTGGGATCTTTTAGGAGTCTGTATGTTTGAAGCTGCATAATCAGTTTCTGGCCTATTTGCCTCTACAGCTTTCATGGGAGTGTTCACAGAGGCAACGTCCGTATTCACAATGATATTTGCCCGTAGATTACTTAGAATTTCAGTTTTTTCCCTTTTTTTTAACTGGTCAACTTTATGCTTCAACTCGAAGTCAGTCTTATACAGTTTTTTGAGTTTGTTAAAGCACATTTGACATACGTATGGTGATTTATCATCGTTTTTTTATCGGTTGGCAACGTAAAACTTCAGAAAGCTGTTCTAATACAGTGAACAATTTCCCAAAAATCAATCGGCGATATTTGTTTAGGTTATCATCCATACAAATGCGACAAGAAGATAGAGAACTTGCCATTTCTTAGATGAACATGGACGCAGCCATATTTGTTAACATCATTTCTTTTAGAATGAGAACCGCATTCTGATTGGCTCCAGTTTGAGACATGGAACCAATGAAATACGACGGCCAGAGCCCGACTTTTAGATAGCGAATTATGTCAAGGGTTTGTGTGGAGTTGCGTAATCACCAAGTCTTGACGTTGTGAAGATGGATATATGCAAGAAGGAAAGAGAATCTCACTTAATGAAAAATGATGTTTTACAAGCTTTAATATGGAGGACATGGAGGAAGGAGTTACTGGAGTATGCTCCCTTGCTGAACAAAAGTATATACAATACAGTTGGAAAGAAACCAGTGGGGTTTGCAGATATAACAGCCATACTGTGTATATTCCGAAACATGCACACGTCTGCACTCCATCGTATCTCATCATATCTTGTTTTTTACATTAAAGGACATTCGTGTTTTGATCTGCCAGAGCTATAACGTTACCAATTCCCTCTGGGGCAGGGTATTCCTAGCCATCTCCACCGAGATACACTATTGAACAGCAACGGGGAAGATAACGAGAAAGTCAGAAAAATGTATTGTCATCCTCTCCACCGAAAAGAAAGGTACTTTATCTAATCAATGCACCTCATAACCTACATTATTATTACCATTAATATTGTTATTAATAATTATTATTATACCCTAATCATACCTTCTTGTTTACATTTTGGATATTCTCCTCCTCCGCGACTGGATCCACCAGAGCCCCAACGTTGGCAACCCCTCCGGGGCAGGGTAATCTTCGGCTACTCTAACCACTCCATCTAGAGCAACGTCGCTAACCAAATATTCCGTCTTGGGTACACCTCTTTTCCTCGTTTTAGACCTTCAAATTTATTCCGAAGTCTCTCAATTGTCGACACCCTTAGCATTCTTTAAACACCTTTATATGATCTTATACTTATTTTTCTCTCTTTATCGCCTTCTCTCCTGGGCCTTTTAAAACACCTTCAAGGCCCAATAATGAATAAAAAGGAGAGCGCTGCCCTGCAATCCTGCAACCAAGTTTACAACATCTGGAAAAGGGTCAGTCCCTCTTTTCAGTTAGAGGAGCTTCGCAATTGGGAGCGAGTGGAAGAACGGTGGCTTGTTGGAGCACGCGAGCGCTTTATGCCAGGAACAGTCAAGTCTTATTTAGGATCCCTAAAAGTGTTCATGGAGTACTTGGGATAAAAAGAAATTGCCAGATGTCCCACAATATAGCATCGGTGTGATCCAATGTAATCAAGGGGTTGGCTAAAGATTGCGCTCAGAGACCTACGGAGTTGGATGCGTATACTCTCCCCATATGGTACATGGGGAGGATCTGAATGCTTTCGAGAGTAGTTCTCGCACAGGAGAGATCATTTGACGCATTGCGAACCATTCGAAATTTCTTAATGATAAAAATTTCTTCTGACCAACGCCAAGAGGAGTGGAGCGGTTAGAAACATCACTTTCAACGTCCTGAATGGTGCGATAGAAAAAAAAAGAAGGTAGAGTGCTGTTGGTTACCCAGCATAAGACTTCTTACATGTAACGGGCATACTTGGCAATTAATAATAACTTATGGAAATTGCTTACCAAATTTGTTGATTTTACAAAGAAATACTCTGAATGCGGCCATATTTGTAATGATAAATCAGAACTATGAAACTGGCCGATGATGAGTTCGTTATTCAATAAGTGCATTGATAAGATATAGAAGGAATGGACGTGAGAAGAGTGATGTCTCAGGTCACACTATTTCGAAAATCTATTGTTACAATAGTAGGGTTGGTTGGTTGATTGGTGTTTTTACGTCGCTTTCAACAATATTTCAGTTATATCGCGACATGGAAGCAGGAGGTTACCAACCTCTTAAACATAGTGGCGCAATCCGGGAATCGAACCCGGATCGTCGGCGCCACAATCCAAGCGCTTAACCCACTACACCACGCCTGCCCCTACAATAGTAGGGAAGACACACCCTTAGGCAAGAGAAAATTTTGCGGCACATATATGCCATGCACCGGCAACAGCGATCGCGATCATAACATATATGATGAATGTAACAGAGCGTTGCCAGTATGAAACGGGTTAGGGGTTGGGTTAGGGTTAGGGGTTAGGGTTAGGGTTGGCGTCCGTCTTCCAGGAGGGGTAATTCAGGTTACCACAAGGAGGGTTAGGGTTAAAAGCATACCCTCCCTCTTGATCGGGGCTAGGATTGATCCACTAATGTATTTCGTCACAGTTGAATAATGCATTTTATGAGCCTCTTTCTAATTTGATGTACATTATTTGTGCAGACATTTGGCAGCCATTTTACATGTTGCTCAGAAGATGGAATTATTTTAGGAAATGTACTGAAATGAAAGATAAGATATAAGTATATTTGAAATGTTTTACTTTCATGAAATATATTGATACTTATTATTATCCAGATAGGTATAAAATAAAATTGATCCCGACATATAGAGTCATTCGCAAACAACTATAACATATATTAAGCTGTGCATAAATAGAATAAGATGTGATTCTCGGAGAATGTAATCATCTATGTTATAAAAGCAATCCTATAACATAAACCAATTTGCCCCGCCTTGACCATGTAACCCCCAAAGTTTACCTGTATCTTGTACATAAACTATTTAACCTACTTTAACAATCCAGTGATGTAGGGTCACTTATGAGTGTTTGTTTCCCGAAACATGCATGTATGGTCCATGTTATTAATTACATCAGACGTTGATGGTGCTATACTCTTAATGTTTCGTTAAATTCTACCCCTCTAAGCTCCTCTGGCTTTTTGAACACTTTAGTTAAGCCCTCACTCTAACTCTTTCCCTTTTACACATACAATATTCTTTCGACACTAGACCCTATAGACCAAGCTCCTCTACACCTTCAGGTCCATAATTTTTGTAGCTATGTTTGCCCTATAGCCCGCATAGACATTATAGACCCTCTAACCCCTCAACAACTCAAACCCCTCTAGCCCTCCTAAACCTTCTAGCCCTTATATACCCTCAAGCCCTTCTAGCCCCACTAGACCCCTTTAGCCCCTGAAGACCATTTAGACCTTGTAACCTCTGTAAACCATCTAGCCCTATCAGACCATCTGGCCCCTCTACACCTTTAAAGCCTTCTAGCCCTACTAGACCATTTTAGCACCTCAGGATTATAGGGTTAGGGTTAGGGTTAGGGGCTAGGGTTAATAGCACACCCTCCCTCTTGATCGGGGCTAGGATTGATCCACTAATGTATTTCGTCACGGTTGAATAATGCATTTTATGAGCCTCTTTCTAATTTGATGTACATTACTTGTGCAGACATTTGGCAGCCATTTTACATGTTGCTCGGAAGATGGAATTATTTTAGGAAATGTACTGAATTGAATGGTAAGATCTAAGTACATTTGAAATGTTTTACTTTCATGACATATATTGATACTTATTATTATCCAGATAGGTATATAATAAAATTGATCCCGACATATAGAGTCATTCACAAACAACTATAACATATATTAAGCTGTGCATAAATAGAATAAGATGTGATTCTCGGAGAATGTAATCATCTATGTTATAAAAGCAATCTTATAATATAAACCAATTTGCCCCGCCTTGACCATGTAACCCCCAAAGTTTACCTGTATCTTGTACATAAACTATTTAACCTACTTTAACAATCTAGTGATGTAGGGTCACTTATGAGTGTTTGTTTCCCGAAACATGCATGTATGGTCCATGTTATTAATTACATCAGACGTTGATGGTGCTATACTCTTAATGTTTCGTTAAATTCTACCCCTCTAAGCTCCTCTGGTTTTTTAAACACTTTAGTTAAGCTCTCACTCTAACTCTTTCCCTTTACACATACAATATTCTTTCGACACTAGACCCTATAGACCAAGCTCCTCTACACCTTCAGGTCCATAATTTTTGTAGCCATGTTTGCCCTATAGCCCGCATAGACATTATAGACCCTCTAACCCCTCAACAACTCAAACCCCTCTAGCCCTTCTAAACCTTCTAGCCCTTATATACCCTCAAGCCCTTCTAGCCGCACTAGACCCCTTTAGCCCCTGAAGACCATTTAGACCTTGTAACCCCTCTAAACCATCTAGCCCTATCAGACCATCTGGCCCCTCTACACCTTTAAACCCTTCTAGCCCTACTAGACCATTTTAGCCCCTCAGGATTATAGGGTTAGGGTTAGGGGTTAGGATTAATAGCATACCCTCCCTCTTGATCGGGGCTAGGATTGATCCACTAATGTATTTCGTCACAGTTGAATAATGCCTTTTATGAGCCTCTTTCTAATTTGATGTACATTACTTGTGCAGACATTTGGCAGCCATTTTACATGTTGCTCGGAAGATGGAATTATTTTAGGAATTGTACTGAAATGAATGGTAAGATCTAAGTACATTTGAAATGTTTTACTTTCATGAAATATATTGATACTTATTATTATCCAGATAGGTATAAAATAAAATTGATCCCGACATATAGAGTCATTCACAAACAACTATAACATATTAAGCTGTGCATAAATAGAATAAGATGTGATTCTCGGAGAATGTAATCATTTATGTTACAATAGCAAACTTATGATATAAACCAGTTTGTCCCGCCTTGACCATGTAACCCTCAATGTTTACCTGTATCTTGTACATAAACTATTTAACCTACTTTAACAATCTAGTGATGTAGGGTCACTTATGAGTGTTTGTTTCCCGAAACATGCATGTATGGTCCATGTTATTATTTACATCAGACGTTGATGGTGCTATACTCTTAATATTTCGTTAAATTCTACCCCTCTAAGCTCCTCTGGCTTTTTGAGCACTTTAGTCAAGCCCTCACTCTCTCTTTCCCGTTTACGCATACAATATTCTTTCGACACTAGACCCTATAGACCAAGCTCCTCTACACTTTCAAGTCCCTAATCTTTGTAGCTATGTTTGCCCTATAGCCCGCATAGACATTATAGACCCTCTAACCCCTCAACAACTCAGGGTTAGGGTTAGGGTTTGGGTTTGGGTTAAGGTAAGGGTTTAGGGTTACGGTTAGTGTTAAGTTTGGGTTAGGGTTAGGGTTAGGGTATAGGCATTTTGCGCCTTCAGAAAAGAATTTTCTAAGAGTTAGGGTTAGGGTTAGGGTTTGGGTTTGGGTTAGGGTTAAGGGTTAGGGTTAGGGTTAGGGTTAGGGTTTGGTTAGGGTTAGGGTTAGGGTTAGGGTTAGGGTTTAGGGTTAGGGTATAGGCATTTTGCGGGAAGAGAAGAGAATTTTTCTAAAAATAGATATCACGTGACCAGAATGTTCTCATAAGATTTGTGTAGTAAATTCATATCTGAATGGGCTGTATCTTTTTAATTTGTGAACCAATTTATTTGAACTTGGTCTCATTTTGTAGGCCTACAAATATCCTCCTTCTCATGTATTAATAGGGTTAGGGTTAGGGTTAGGGTTAGGGTTAGGGTTAGGGTTAGGGGTTAGGGTTAGGGTTAGGGTTAGGGTTAGGGTTAGGGTTAAGGGTTAGGGTATAGGCATTTTGCGGGAAGAGAAGAGAATTTTTCTAAAAATAGATATCACGTGACCAGAATGTTCTCATAAGATTTGTGTAGTAAATTCATATCTGAATGGGCTGTATCTTTTTAATTTGTGAACCAATTTATTTGAACTTGGTCTCATTTTGTAGGCCTACAAATATCCTCCTTCTCATGTATTAATGATAAATTCTATATGAAATATTACGCACGTTTGGATGCAAAACGTCTAATCTTGTATTGTTTCTTGCTCCATTTTATAATTTTTTGCACTTTGTTATGATCCAAATGATCACAAATGTTTAAACCGGATAAGGGTTAGGGTTAGGGTTAGGGTTAGGGTTAGGGTATAGGCATTTTGCGGGAAGAGAAGAGAATTTTTCTAAAAATAGATATCACGTGACCAGAATGTTCTCATAAGATTTGTGTAGTGAATTCATATCTGAATGGGCTGTATCTTTTTAATTTGTGAACCAATTTATTTGAACTTGGTCTCATTTTGTAGGCCTACAAATATCCTCCTTCTCATGTATTAATGATAAATTCTATATGAAATATTACGCCAGTTTGGATGCAAAACGTCTAATCTTGTATTGTTTCTTGCTCCATTTTATAATTTTTTGCACTTTGTTATGATCCAAATGATCACAAATGTTTAAACCGGATAAAACGGTTTAACCCAGGTTCAACCGGTTTAACCCTGGTTTTAAACCGGTTAACCCTTACTCGAAAATTCGTCTTTGTTGTCGTTTTTAGTCCAAATCTGTGTATACGACTGAGGCTCTCGTTGTATAACCCTAACCGTAACCCTAACCTTTGTATCTTGTTGAATAAATTTAATGCTTAAATGTATATCTATTCTATTAATTATATTTATCATAAAGTCAGAAGCCGTTTTATATATCAAATCGATGGCTAAGTTAATCTGAACCCTTCACGCAAAATACGAAAATATCTGAATAACATCACTTGCGCCCATCGGACTTAGAAAATTTTGGGGACCCAAAATTGGTTACTTTGGCCAAAAGTGACCACCTATTACAGCATTTTAGCAGAGGATACCTACCAACATCATTAGAAAGGTCTTTTAAAGTACTCTTAGGATATGTAAAAACATTGACTAAGATATTATTAAGATATAAGTGTCCAAACAATGCATATTTTTACAAAAAATGTGTCCAATTTGTATGATGTTCTAATATGTTTAACAGACTATCCTAGAACGATCGTAACAACAATTTAAACTTATTTCATATCGTTGGAAAGGTATTTAAGAACACGTTTAGACTATAAAAAAACAATGGTGCTAACCCATTTAATGGCAAAGATATAAGCGTCCAAAATTGGCAGATATTTACTGTCTGGACTTTCGTAGACCAAAAATGGCTACTTTGGTCATAAGTAACTGTCCATTTTGTGCCTAAATCGGACTATTTTTATGGCTTATTTTATATCGTTGGAAAGGTCTTTTAGAGCTCTTTTTAAATTTATTAGGACATTAGTCTTAGCTGAGGTATTAGCAAAGATATAAGGGTTCAAATATCGCACTTGTTTAAGAAAAAGTGTTGAATTATGCTTTTTAATATAGTATAGAGGCTATAAAAGGAGTGAATTTGCAAAACATTGGAGTTTAAAAGTTTTACCCCTTTTAACCGTTGGGGTTAAATTGAGGTTAAAAAATTTGACCCTTTTTAACCATTGGGGTTAAATTGGGGTTAAAACGTTTGACTCTTTTTAACCCTTGGGGTTAAATTGGGGTTAAAAAGGTTGACCCTTTTTAACCCTTGGGGTTAGGGTTAGGGTTAGGGTTAGGGTTAGGGTTAGGGTTAGGGTTAGGGTTAGGGTTAGGGTTAGGGTTAGGGTTAGGGTTTGGGTTAGGGTTAGGGTTAGGGTTAGGGTTAGGGTTAGGGTTAGGGTTAGGGTTAGGGGTTAGGGTTAGGGTTAGGGTTAGGGTTAGGGTTAGGGTTAGGGTTAGGGTTAGGGTTAGGGTTAGGGTTAGGGTTAGGGTTAGGGTTAGGGTTAGGGTTAGGGTTTGGGTTTTGGTTTTGGGTTAGGGTTAGGGTTAGGGTTAGGGTTAGGGTTAGGGTTAGGGTTAGGGTTAGGGTTAGGGTTAGGGTTAGGGTTAGGGTTAGGGTTAGGGTTTGGGTTAGGGTTAGGGTTAGGGTTAGGGTTAGGGTTAGGGTTAGGGTTAGGGTTAGGGTTTGGGGTTAGGGTTAGGGTTAGGGTTAGGGTTAGGGTTAGGGTTAGGGTTATGGCCGGATCCAACCCTGGCTGCACAAATCCCGATATTGGCTGCATATTCCCGTGAATGGCTGCAGAAACCCGATAATGGCTGCATGGGGCCGTTTTTGGCTGCAGAAGTTCCAATTCTGGCTGCACGAATCCCGATAATGGCTTCCCAATCCCGAAAGTGGCTGCCCGATAAAATGACTAAGTCCAAAACAAAAACTAAGTCCAAAATTTTTACTCGCAATAGGGTTATGTTTTCTAGGCATAATTTTCATTTTTGAATCATTTAAAAGTCACTTTAAAAATACTTTTTTTCCTTAGGAATTTTTTGTCCGAACTTACAATTTTTCACCCAAAAATTAATCAAAATGGATAAAACACCCTATATTCGGAGATTATAACTATTGCTTTCGGCTATATATAATTATTATATTTATATATTCATATACAGCACCCGAAGACCTTTCCAACGATATATAATACTTAATATTATCTATAGTATAACCTATAGAAAAATATTAATGAAGTTATTAAAGTTATCCCCAAAAAATTAATCAAAATTTATGAAAATGAATTAAATTCGGGAGGTTATAACTATTGTTCTGGACTAGGTATAGTTATGATATTTATATATTCATATACAGCTCCGAAAGACCTTTCCAATGATATAAAATACTTTATAATATCTATAGTATATCATATAGAAAAATATTGTTAAAATTATCAAAATTATCAAAAATGGAAGAAAATGCATTATTTACGGGAGCTTATAACTATTGTTCTAGACTAGGTATAGTTATGATATTTATATAATCATATACAGCTCAGCAAGACCTTTCTAATGATATAAAATACTTTATAATATCTATAGTATATCATATAGAAAAATATTGTTAAAATTATTAAAATTATCCAAAAAATTGATCAAAATTAATGAAAAATATTATGTTTGGGAGGTTATAACTATTGTTCTAGACTAGGTATAGTTATGATATTTATATATTCGTATACAGCTCCTCCATACCTTTCTTATGATATATAATACTTAATATTATCTATAGTATACCATATAGAATATAATTGTTGAAGTTATTAAGGTTATCAAAATATTGATCAAAATGGAAGAAAATACATTATGTTCGGGAGGTTATAACTATTGTTCTAGACTAGGTATAGTTATGATATTTATATATTCATATACAGCTCCTCAATACCTTTCCAATGATATAAAATACATTATAATATCTATAGTATATGACATAGAAAAAGATTGTTAAAGTTATTAAAATTATCCAAAAAATTGATCTAAAGTAATGAAAAACATTATGTTCGGGAGGTTATAACTATTGTTCTAGACTAGGTATAGTTATGATAATTATATATTCATATACAGCTCCGCAAGACCTTTCCAATGATATAAAATACTTTATAATATCTATAGTATATCATATAGAATATAATTGTTAAATTTATTAAAATTATCCAAAAAATTGATCAAAATTAATGAAAAATATTATGTTTGGGAGGTTATAACTATTGTTCTAGACTAGGTATAGTTATGATATTTATATATTCGTATACAGCTCCTCCATACCTTTCTTATGATATATAATACTTAATATTATCTATAGTATACCATATAGAATATAATTGTTGAAGTTATTAAGGTTATCAAAATATTGATCAAAATGGAAGAAAATACATTATGTTCGGGAGGTTATAACTATTGTCCTAGACTAGGTATAGTTATGATATTTATATATTCATATACAGCTCCTCAATACCTTTCCAATGATATAAAATACATTATAATATCTATAGTATATGACATAGAAAAAGATTGTTAAAGTTATTAAAATTATCCAAAAAATTGATCTAAAGTAATGAAATACATTATGTTCGGGAGGTTATAACTATTGTTCTAGACTAGGTATAGTTATGATAATTATATATTCATATACAGCTCCGCAAGACCTTTCCAATGATATAAAATACTTTATAATATCTATAGTATATCACATAGAAAAAGATTGTTGAAGTTATTAAAGTTATCAAAAAAGTATTAAGAATTGATGAAATTTGTAGAAATGGCCCATTTTCAAACACCTTTTTCTCTGAAAAGTGCCTACATATAGTGGTCTAATATTTTGATATATTGTAAAGATAATACAGGTAGACAATAATATCTAAAATGTTAGGACCACAAACGCCTATATTACCGCTAGGTGGCGTCAAATATCCTCTTTGGGGAACACCCTAACTCTAAGCCTGCCCTACTTTGACAGCTTATAACTCGGATGTATTCCAAAATATCTCTGTCATATTTGGTGAAGTTATGTGACTATGCCAGTGCCATATATAGGTGCTAGGACATGTAGATATCTGCTAGGAATGTTAAGATATCAGAAGCCAAAGTTGGTGAAATACAAGAAATTGGTAAAAATAAGATGACTCATTTTCAAAGACCTTTTTCTCGAAAAAAAACCTACATATAGTAGTCTAATATTTTTATATGTTGTAAAAGTGATACAGGTAGACAATAATATCAAAAAAGTTCGGACCACAAACGCCTACTAGGTGGCGTCAAATGTCCTTTTTTGGGAACACCCTAACTCTAAGCCTGCCCAACTTTGACAGCTAATAACTCAGATGTATTCCAAGATATGTCTGTCATATTTGGTGAAGTCATGTGACTATGCCAGTGCTATATACAGGTGCTAGGATATCTAGATATCTGCTAGGAATATTAAGATATCAGAAGTCAAAGTTGGTGAAATACAAGAAATTGGTAAAGATAAGATGACTCATTTTCAAAGACTTTTTTCTCGAAAAAGTGCCTACATATAGTAGTCTAATATTTTTATATGATGTAAAGGTAATACCGATAGACAATAATATCAAAAAAGTTTGGACGACTAACGCCTATTTTCCCCGCTAGATGGCGTAAAATATCATCTTTGGGGAAAAGCCTAACCCTAACCCCTGCCCTACTTTGACAGCTTATAACTCGGTTGTATTCCAAGATATCTCTGTCATATTTGGTGAGGTTATGTGACTATGTTATTGCTACATATGTATGCTAAAACATTTAGATATCTGCCAGGAATATCAAGATATCAGAATCCAAACTTGGTGAAATTCCAGAAATTGGTAAAATGACTCATTTTCAAACACGTTTTTCTCGGAAAAAAGCCTACATATAGTCCTCTAAAGTTTTGATATGTTGTAAAGGTAATACCGATAGACAAGAATATCAAAAACGTTTGGAGCCCAAAAGCCTATTTAATGGCGCTGGGTGGCGTCAAACGAAAGGTACTTATGCAAAAATTCGAAAAAATGACCAACTTTGAGCACCTATAACTTGACTATCTTACAAGATATCTCTGTCCAAATACAGGTTTAGGAAGGGTGATTCTTAATCTTTATGGCATGGGATTGGCGTTCCCCTACCCCTAAGGAAAAGCCTAACCCTACTCAAAATCCTAATGTATACCCGAGTGCCCAAAAATGGCTTCTGAAACCCGAAAATGGCTTCACATGAAAAAAGCGGGAACGTAACCCTGGGCCTTTCCCGTGGTCTTTTTTAGATGATGTTTTGCATGTCAGAATAGTTTTGTGAGGTCTTTCTAACCCTCTAGAAAAATTTCCAAAAAACGCCTTATAAATAACTTAACCTATGAGTTAGTGTAAGGGATAGGCTGAATCCCGAAAATGGCTGCAGAGGGAACTTTGTCTCCCTATAACTTCCCCAAAATTGGGAATTGGGGGAATTTTTTTCCCCAGGCAAATTTAATTCATCGCGCCAAACATTTTGCCACTTTCCCCGCTTTCCTAGGCCTTCTAGAAAGCAAAATGACTTGGGGTTAACTCGGTTTTGAAATGAGTTGAAAATTTCTAGGGGTCGGTGGTATACCCCCCCAGAAGGTCAGGGGACGATGTTTTTTTGGCAGCTCCTTTGTCTGTGGGAGGGTTAGGGCGTTCTCTCCGGGGTTAGAGAGGGTTAGAAATCTAACGCAAATGGTCATTGAGACCTCTCTGACCCTGATATAAGAAACTCTAACCCTGGACCCAAACGCGTTTTTGATCACAACTAAGTCCAAAAACTGGGTTTAGACGAGATTTAACCTCTAAATGGCCCACTTACCAAAATTAACCATCTAACCGAAGGAAAAAGCCCCAACCTTAAAAAAACTTCTAACCCTGAGAAAAGAAATTTTGTGCAGCCAAAAACGGGATGGCCCTAATTAGGGTTAGGGTTAGGGTTAGGGTTAGGGTTAGGGTTAGGGTTAGGGGTTAGGGTTAGGGTTAGGGTTAGGGTTAGGGTTAGGGTTAGGGTTAGGGTTAGGGTTAGGGTTAGGGTTAGGGTTAGGGTTAGGGTTAGGGTTAGGGTTTGGGTTAGGGTTAGGGTTAGGGTTAGGGTTAGGGTTAGGGTTAGGGTTAGGGTTAGGGTTTGGGTTAGGGTTAGGGTTAGGGTTAGGGTTAGGGTTTAGGGTTAGGGTTAGGGTTAGGGTTAGGGTTAGGGTTAGGGTTAGGGTTAGGGTTAGGGTTAGGGTTAGGGTTAGGGTTAGGGTTAGGGTTAGGGTTTGGTTAGGGTTAGGGTTAGGGTTAGGGTTAGGGTTAGGGTTAGGGTTAGGGTTAGGGTTAGGGTTAGGGTTAGGGTTAGGGTTAGGGCTAGCGGTTGTGCTAACCCCGCACCATTTTGATGCCTATGTTGGTACATGATAGGTATAAATTTTGGAGCCAATAGCTACATGGAACCGTTTGTGGTATTTTTGTACCCTAGATAGGTAAAATGGTATCATTGATAGCTGTTTTTGTACTAGCGATAGGGATTTGTGTACTAGCGATAGGGATTTGTGTACTAGGCATAGCTAAAATAGTACTACCCATAGCTAAATGTGTACTCATCAATAGGTATTTTGTTACAATTTGGACTTAGAAAATTTTCAAGAGGAAGAAAAATTTTCTAAGTCCAAAAATATTTTGGACTTAGAAAATTTTCAACCAAAAAAATTTTGTTGAAAACTTTTTTCAGAGTTAGGATTATTTTACACTGTGATATTGTTTACTACATATTGAAGTACATACAGATGAATTTTAAGCTCAAGATGTTAGATAGATACTGAGTTATTACACTTTGAAAACTTAAAATATAGGCTATGAAATTGCATAAAGTACAGTGTTATCGCAGTTGTAACTCTTAGTATTTTAGAATGGTAAGAGTACAATTCTATGGTATTGTTCAATATATAATTCATGACTTACATGCAAAGTTTTATTAATTTTAAAAGATTATGAACTTAGTAATGACTCTTAGAAATCTTCACATAATATGCCGTATGACGCGGACGTCAAAGAAGACACCGAGTAAATACAACTAGAATCACTTGTTCAGTTCGGCACTGCCTATAAAACTGCATACTTTGTATTCTATAATAGGAAAAATATAGTTCTATAGTATTGTTGAAGACATAATTCATGACTTACATGCAAAGTTTGAGTAATATAAAATGATTAGTAACTGAGTTATGATCCTTCTAAATCTAACAAAATGGCCTTTGAGATTACATAATGTACAGTCTGATCACAGGTGAAAGGCTTATTATTTTCGAATAGTAATCATAGAATTCTATGGTATTGTTCAATAAATAATTCATGACTTATATGAAAAGTTTTAGTAATATAAAATGATTAGTTACTGAGTTATAACCCTTAATAATCTTACAATATGACCTATGAGATTGTATGAAATGCAGGCTTTTCAGAGTTGTAAGTCTTAGTATTTTAGAATGATAAGGGTGCAATTCTATTGTATTGTTCAATATATAGTTCTTGACTTACATGCAAAGTTTTAGTAATTTCAAATGATTAGTTATTGAGTAATGACCCTTCGAAATCTTACAAGATGGAATGTGACACTGCAAGTACAGTCTTATCACACTTGTTACTCTTATTATGTTAGAATGGTAATCATATAATTCTGTGGGATTGTTCAATTCATTAATCATGACTTACATGCAAAGTTTCAGTAAGTCTAAATGATTAGTTACTGAGTAATGACCCTTCGAAATCTAACAAGTTGGCCGATGACATATCATTAAGTATAGTCTTATCACGGATGAAAGTCTTAGTATTTCAGAATGGTAATCATAAAATTCTATAGTATTGTTTAATATATAATTCATGACTTACATGCAAAGTTTTAGTAATATAAAATGATTAGTTACTGAGTTATGAACCTTTGAAATCTAAGAAGATGGCCTATGAAATTGAATAAAGTACAGTCTTATCATAGGTGAAAGTCTTACTATTTTAGAATGATAATCATATAATTCTATGGTATTGTTTAATATATAATTCATGACTTACATGCAAAGTTTTAGTAATATAAAATGATTAGTTACTGAGTTATGAACCTTTGAAATCTAAGAAGATGGCCTATGAAATTGAATAAAGTACAGTCTTATCATAGGTGAAAGTCTTATTTTATTAGACTAACAAACATAGAATTCTATGATATTGTTCAGTACATAATTCATGACTTACATGTAAAGTTTTAGTAATATAAAATGATTAGTTACTGAGTTATGAACCTTTGAAATCTAAGAAGATGGCCTATGAAATTGAATAAAGTACAGTCTTATCATAGGTGAAAGTCTTATTTTATTAGACTAACAAACATAGAATTCTATGATATTGTTCAGTACATAATTCATGACTTACATGCAAAGTTTTAATAATATGAAATGATTAGTTACTGAGTTATGACCCTTAGAAATCTTACAATATGGCCTATGAAATTGAATAAAGTAAAGTCTTATCATAGGTGAATTCTATGATATTGTTCAGTACATAATTCATGACTTACATGCAAAGTTTTAATAATATGAAATGATTAGTTACTGAGTTATGACCCTTAGAAATCTTACAATATGGCCTATGAAATTGAATAAAGTACAGTCTTATCATAGGTGAAAGTCTTATTATTTTAGAATGGTAATCATATAATTCTATGATATTGTTTGATATATAGTTCATGACTTACATGCAAAGTTTTAGTAATTTCAAATGATTAGTTACTGAGTAATGACCCTTAGAAATCTTACAAGATGGAATATGACACTGCAAGTACAGTCTTATAAATATAATTCTGTGGCATTGTTCAATACATTAATCATGACTTACATGCAAAGTTTCAGTAAGTCTAAATGATTAGTTACTGAGTAATGACCCTTCGAAATCTAATAAGATGGCCTATGACATAGCATTAAGTATAGTCTTATCATGGGTGAAAGTCTTAGTATGAAATTGCAAAAAGTACAGTCTTATCATAGGTAAAAGTCTTATTATTTCAGACTAATAATCATAGAATTCTATGCTATTATTCAATACATAATTCATGACTTACATGCAAAGTTTTAGTAATATAAAATGATTAGTGACTGAGTTATGACCCTTAGAAATCCTACAATATCACCTATGAAATTGAATAAAGTACAGTCTTATCATAGGTGAAAGTCTTACTATTTTAGAATGATAATCATATAATTCTATGGTATTGTTTGATATATAATTCATGACTTACATGCAAAGTTTTAGTAATATAAAATGATTAGTTACTGAGTTATGAACCTTTGAAATCTAAGAAGATGGCCTATGAAATTGCATAAAGTACAGTCTTATCATAGGTGAAAGTCTTATTTTATTAGACTTACAATCATAGAATTCTATGATATTGTTCAGTACATAATTCATGACTCACATGCAAAGTTTTAATAATATAAAATGATTAGTTACTGAGTTATGACCCTTAGAAATCTTACAATATGGCCTATGAAATTGAATAAAGTACAGTCTTATCATAGGTGAAAGTCTTATTATTTTAGAATGATAATCATATAATTCTATGGTGTTGTTTGATATATAATTCATGACTTACATGCAAAGTTTTAGTGATATAAAATGATTAGTTACTGAGTTATTAAGCTTAGAAATCTGACACATTTCACAATTTGTCCTAAAAATATCAAACAGTACCACATTTTCATTAATTAAGTTCTCGAATTTTTGCCTACATTAAAGGGTGTTGATTTTTTTATATGTTGTATATCTGGTCTTAAGCTACAAAAAAGATGCCCATGACATATGTCCGCAAACGCCTAGTTTTTCTGGTAGAAGGCAGTAAACATTGTGTGTTAAAAATGGCTAAAATCGCCGAAATTGGACAAGTTTAGCGAGCTATATCTCAAGATATATTTGAGATACAGACAAGTAATTCCACGGTTGCATAGTCCTATATTAGAACTTTAATCTGTATAAATTTCATAGGTCTACTAATGTATTTCATTGAGTAATATATAACAAAGTAATGAAGGGTCACATTTCACACTTTTGTCAAAAAAATACATAGAATACCCCATATTCAACCACTAAGTTCTCGAATTTTTGCCTACATGAAGGGTGTTGATTTTTTTATATGTTGTATATGTGGTCTAAAGCTACATTAAAGATGCCCTAAACATATGTCCGCAAACGCCTAGTTTTTCTGGTAGAGGGCAGTAAACATTATGTGTTAAAAATGGCCAAAATCGCCGAAATTGGACAAGTTTAGCGAGCTATATCTCAACATGTATTTAAGATACATGGCAGTAATTCCATGATTGCATAGTTCTGTTCTAGGACTTTAACGTATATAAAATTTTATAGGTCTACTAATGTATTTGATTGAGTAATATACAACAAAAATATGAAGGGTCACACTTTATACTTTTGTCTAAAAATACAGAAAGCGCCCCATTTTCAATCAATAAGTTCTCGACATTTTGCCTACATAAAGGGTATTGATTTTTTAATATGTTGTATATGTGGTCCAAATCTACAAAAAAGTTCCCATCAACATGTGTCCGCAAACGTCTAGTTTTTCCGGTAGGGGGCAGTTTACATTATGTGTTAAAAATGGCCAAAATCGCCAAATTTGACAAGTTTAACGAGCTATATCTCG
>CM068582.1:76621188-76633688 GCA_035048485.1 Pteria penguin | reverse complement strand
TGTACGACGATTACCGCTCGTCATACTTATTTCTAACCCCAATAGGTTCATTTACCGCTTACTTCTAATTAGGGTTAGGGTTAGGGTTAGGGTTAGGGTTAGGGTTAGGGTTAGGGTTAGGGTTAGGGTTAGGGTTAGGGTTAGGGTTAGGGTTAGGGTTAGGGTTAGGGTTAGGGTTAGGGTTTGGGTTAGGGTTAGGGTTAGGGTTAGGGTTAGGGTTAGGGTTAGGGTTAGGGTTAGGGTTAGGGTTTGGGTTAGGGTTAGGGTTAGGGTTAGGGTTAGGGTTAGGGTTAGGGTTAGGGTTAGGGTTAGGGTTAGGGTTAGGGTTAGGGTTAGGGTTAGGGTTAGGGTTAGGGTTAGGGTTAGGGTTAGGGTTAGGGTTAGGGTTAGGGTTAGGGTTAGGGTTAGGGTTAGGGTTAGGGTTAGGGTTAGGGTTAGGGTTAGGGTTAGGGTTAGGGTTAGGGTTAGGGTTAGGGTTAGGGTTAGGGTTAGGGTTAGGGTTAGGGTTAGGGTTAGGGTTAGGGTTAGGGTTAGGGTTAGGGTTAGGGTTAGGGTTAGGGTTAGGGTTAGGGTTAGGGTTAGGGTTAGGGTTAGGGTTAGGGTTAGGGTTAGGGTTAGGGTTAGGGTTAGGGTTAGGGTTAGGGTTAGGGTTAGGGTTAGGGTTAGGGTTAGGGTTAGGGTTAGGGTTAGGGTTAGGGTTAGGGTTAGGGTTAGGGTTATGGCCGGATCCAACCCTGGCTGCACAAATCCCGATATTGGCTGCATATTCCCGTGAATGGCTGCAGAAACCCGATAATGGCTGCATTGTGCCGTTTTTGGCTGCAGAAGTTCCAATTCTGGCTGCACGAATCCCGATAATGGCTTCCCAATCCCGAAAGTGGCTGCCCGATAAAATGACTAAGTCCAAAACAAAAACTAAGTCCAAAATTTTTACTCGCAATAGGGTTATGTTTTCTAGGCATAATTTTCATTTTTGAATCATTTAAAAGTCACTTTAAAAATACTTTTTTTCCTTAGGAATTTTTTGTCCGAACTTACAATTTTTCACCCAAAAATTAATCAAAATGGATAAAACACCCTATATTCGGAGATTATAAACTATTGCTTTCGGCTATATATAATTATTATATTTATATATTCATATACAGCACCCGAAGACCTTTCCAACGATATATAATACTTAATATTATCTATAGTATAACCTATAGAAAAATATTAATGAAGTTATTAAAGTTATCCCCAAAAAATTAATCAAAATTTATGAAAATGAATTAAATTCGGGAGGTTATAACTATTGTTCTGGACTAGGTATAGTTATGATATTTATATATTCATATACAGCTCCGAAAGACCTTTCCAATGATATAAAATACTTTATAATATCTATAGTATATCATATAGAAAAATATTGTTAAAATTATCAAAATTATCAAAAATGGAAGAAAATGCATTATTTACGGGAGCTTATAACTATTGTTCTAGACTAGGTATAGTTATGATATTTATATAATCATATACAGCTCAGCAAGACCTTTCTAATGATATAAAATACTTTATATATCTATAGTATATCATATAGAAAAATATTGTTAAAATTATTAAAATTATCCAAAAAATTGATCAAAATTAATGAAAAATATTATGTTTGGGAGGTTATAACTATTGTTCTAGACTAGGTATAGTTATGATATTTATATATTCGTATACAGCTCCTCCATACCTTTCTTATGATATATAATACTTAATATTATCTATAGTATACCATATAGAATATAATTGTTGAAGTTATTAAGGTTATCAAAATATTGATCAAAATGGAAGAAAATACATTATGTTCGGGAGGTTATAACTATTGTCCTAGACTAGGTATAGTTATGATATTTATATATTCATATACAGCTCCTCAATACCTTTCCAATGATATAAAATACATTATAATATCTATAGTATATGACATAGAAAAAGATTGTTAAAGTTATTAAAATTATCCAAAAAATTTATATAAAGTAATTAAATACATTATGTTCGGGAGGTTATAACTATTGTTCTAGACTAGGTATAGTTATGATAATTATATATTCATATACAGCTCCGCAAGACCTTTCCAATGATATAAAATACTTTATAATATCTATAGTATATCACATAGAAAAAGATTGTTGAAATTATTAAAGTTATCAAAAAAGTATTAAGAATTGATGAAATTTGTAGAAATGGCCCATTTTCAAACACCTTTTTCTCTGAAAAGTGCCTACATATAGTGGTCTAAAATTTTGATATATTGTAAAGATAATACAGGTAGACAATAATATCTAAAATGTTAGGACCACAAACGCCTATATTACCCGCTAGGTGGCGTCAAATATCCTCTTTGGGGAACACCCTAACTCTAAGCCTGCCCTACTTTGACAGCTTATAACTCGGATGTATTCCAAAATATCTCTGTCATATTTGGTGAAGTTATGTGACTATGCCAGTGCCATATATAGGTGCTAGGGCATGTAGATATCTGCTAGGAATGTTAAGATATCAGAAGCCAAAGTTGGTGAAATACAAGAAATTGGTAAAAAATAAGATGACTCATTTTCAAAGACCTTTTTCTCGAAAAAAAACCTACATATAGTAGTCTAATATTTTTATATGTTGTAAAAGTGATACAGGTAGACAATAATATCAAAAAAGTTCGGACCACAAACGCCTACTAGGTGGCGTCAAATGTCCTTTTTTGGGAACACCCTAACTCTAAGCCTGCCCAACTTTGACAGCTAATAACTCAGATGTATTCCAAGATATGTCTGTCATATTTGGTGAAGTCATGTGACTATGCCAGTGCTATATACAGGTGCTAGGATATCTAGATATCTGCTAGGAATATTAAGATATCAGAAGTCAAAGTTGGTGAAATACAAGAAATTGGTAAAGATAAGATGACTCATTTTCAAAGACTTTTTTCTCGAAAAAGTGCCTACATATAGTAGTCTAATATTTTTATATGTTGTAAAGGTAATACCGATAGACAATAATATCAAAAAAGTTTGGACGACTAACGCCTATTTTCCCCGCTAGATGGCGTAAAATATCATCTTTGGGGAAAAGCCTAACCCTAACCCCTGCCCTACTTTGACAGCTTATAACTCGGTTGTATTCCAAGATATCTCTGTCATATTTGGTGAGGTTATGTGACTATGTTATTGCTACATATGTATGCTAAAACATTTAGATATCTGCCAGGAATATCAAGATATCAGAATCCAAACTTGGTGAAATTCCAGAAATTGGTAAAATGACTCATTTTCAAACACGATTTTTCTCGGAAAAAAGCCTACATATAGTCCTCTAAAGTTTTGATATGTTGTAAAGGTAATACCGATAGACAAGAATATCAAAAACGTTTGGAGCCCAAAAGCCTATTTAATGGCGCTGGGTGGCGTCAAACGAAAGGTACTTATGCAAAAATTCGAAAAAATGACCAACTTTGAGCACCTATAACTTGACTATCTTACAAGATATCTCTGTCCCAAATACAGGTTTAGGAAGGGTGATTCTTAATCTTTATGGCATGGGATTGGCGTTCCCCTACCCCTAAGGAAAAGCCTAACCCTACTCAAAATCCTAAAGTATACCCGAGTGCCCAAAAATGGCTTCTGAAACCCGAAAATGGCTTCACATGAAAAAAGCGGGAACGTAACCCTGGGCCTTTCCCGTGGTCTTTTTTAGATGATGTTTTGCATGTCAGAATAGTTTTTGTGAGGTCTTTCTAACCCTCTAGAAAAATTTCCAAAAAACGCCTTATAAATAACTTAACCTATGAGTTAGTGTAAGGGATAGGCTGAATCCCGAAAATGGCTGCAGAGGGAACTTTGTCTCCCTATAACTTCCCCAAAATTGGGAATTGGGGAAATTTTTTCCCCCAGGCAAATTTAATTCATCGCGCCAAACATTTTGCCACTTTCCCCGCTTTCCTAGGCCTTCTAGAAAGCAAAATGACTTGGGGTTAACTCGGTTTTGAAATGAGTTGGAAATTTCTAGGGGTCGGTGGTATACCCCCCCAGAAGGTCAGGGGACGATGTTTTTTTGGCAGCTCCTTTGCCCTTGGGAGGGTTAGAGCGTTCTCTCCGGGGTTAGAGAGGGTTAGAAATCTAACGCAAATGGTCATTGAGACCTCTCTGACCCTGATATAAGAAACTCTAACCCTGGACCCAAACGCGTTTTTGATCACAACTAAGTCCAAAAACTGGGTTTAGACGAGATTTAACCTCTAAATGGCAACCTTACCAAAATTAACCATCTAACCGAAGGAAAAAGCCCCAACCTTAAAAAAACTTCTAACCCTGAGAAAAGAAATTTTGTGCAGCCAAAAACGGGATGGCCCTAATTAGGGTTAGGGTTAGGGTTAGGGTTAGGGTTAGGGTTAGGGTTAGGGTTAGGGTTAGGGTTAGGGTTAGGGTTAGGGTTAGGGTTAGGGTTAGGGTTAGGGTTAGTGTTAGGGTTAGGGTTAGGGTTAGGGTTAGGGTTAGGGTTAGGGTTAGGGTTAGGGTTAGGGTTAGGGTTAGGGTTAGGGTTAGGGTTAGGGTTAGGGTTAGGGTTAGGGTTAGGGTTAGGGTTAGGGTTAGGGTTAGGGTTAGGGTTAGGGTTAGGGTTAGGGTTAGGGTTAGGGTTAGGGTTAGGGTTAGGGTTAGGGTTAGGGTTAGGGTTAGGGTTAGGGTTAGGGTTAGGGTTAGGGTTAGGGTTAGGGTTAGGGTTAGGGTTAGGGTTAGGGTTAGGGTTAGGGTTAGGGTTAGGGTTAGGGTTAGGGTTAGGGTTAGGGTTAGGGTTAGGGTTAGGGTTAGGGTTAGGGTTAGGGTTAGGGTTAGGGTTAGGGTTAGGGTTAGGGTTAGGGTTAGGGTTAGGGTTAGGGTTAGGGTTAGGGTTAGGGTTAGGGTTAGGGTTAGGGTTAGGGTTAGGGTTAGGGTTAGGGTTAGGGTTAGGGTTAGGGTTAGGGTTAGGGTTAGGGTTTGGGTTAGGGTTAGGGTTAGGGTTAGGGTTAGGGTTAGGGTTAGGGTTAGGGTTAGGGTTAGGGTTAGGGTTAGGGTTAGGGTTAGGGTTAGGGTTAGGGTTAGGGTTAGGGTTAGGGTTAGGGTTAGGGGTTAGGGTTAGGGTTAGGGTTAGGGTTAGGGTTAGGGTTAGGGTTAGGGTTAGGGTTAGGGTTAGGGTTAGGGTTAGGGTTAGGGTTAGGGTTAGGGTTAGGGTTAGGGTTATGGTTAGGGTTAGGGTTAGGGTTAGGGTTAGGGTTAGGGTTAGGGTTAGGGTTAGGGTTAGGGTTAGGGTTAGGGTTAGGGTTAGGGTTAGGGTTAGGGTTAGGGTTAGGGTTAGGGTTAGGGTTAGGGTTAGGGTTAGGGTTAGGGTTAGGGTTAGGGTTAGGGTTAGGGTTAGGGTTAGGGTTAGGGTTAGGGTTAGGGTTAGGGTTAGGGTTAGGGTTAGGGTTAGGGTTAGGGTTAGGGTTAGGGTTAGGGTTAGGGTTAGGGTTAGGGTTAGGGTTAGGGTTAGGGTTAGGGTTAGGGTTAGGGTTAGGGTTAGGGTTAGGGTTAGGGTTAGGGTTAGGGTTATGGCCGGATCCAACCCTGGCTGCACAAATCCCGATATTGGCTGCATATTCCCGTGAATGGCTGCAGAAACCCGATAATGGCTGCATGGGGCCGTTTTTGGCTGCAGAAGTTCCAATTCTGGCTGCACGAATCCGATAATGGCTTCCCAATCCCGAAAGTGGCTGCCCGATAAAATGACTAAGTCCAAAACAAAAACTAAGTCCAAAATTTTTACTCGCAATAGGGTTATGTTTTCTAGGCATAATTTTCATTTTTGAATCATTTAAAAGTCACTTTAAAAATACTTTTTTTCCTTAGGAATTTTTTGTCCGAACTTACAATTTTTCACCCAAAAATTAATCAAAATGGATAAAACACCCTATATTCGGAGATTATAACTATTGCTTTCGGCTATATATAATTATTATATTTATATATTCATATACAGCACCCGAAGACCTTTCCAACGATATATAATACTTAATATTATCTATAGTATAAAATATAGAAAAATTTTAATGAAGTTATTAAAGTTATCCCCAAAAAATTAATCAAAATTTATGAAAATGAATTAAATTCGGGAGGTTATAACTATTGTTCTGGACTAGGTATAGTTATGATATTTATATATTCATATACAGCTCCGAAAGACCTTTCCAATGATATAAAATACTTTATAATATCTATAGTATATCATATAGAAAAATATTGTTAAAATTATCAAAATTATCAAAAATGGAAGAAAATGCATTATTTACGGGAGCTTATAACTATTGTTCTAGACTAGGTATAGTTATGATATTTATATAATCATATACAGCTCAGCAAGACCTTTCTAATGATATAAAATACTTTATAATATCTATAGTATATCATATAGAAAAATATTGTTAAAATTATTAAAATTATCCAAAAAATTGATCAAAATTAATGAAAAATATTATGTTTGGGAGGTTATAACTATTGTTCTAGACTAGGTATAGTTATGATATTTATATATTCGTATACAGCTCCTCCATACCTTTCTTATGATATATAATACTTAATATTATCTATAGTATACCATATAGAATATAATTGTTGAAGTTATTAAGGTTATCAAAATATTGATCAAAATGGAAGAAAATACATTATGTTCGGGAGGTTATAACTATTGTTCTAGACTAGGTATAGTTATGATATTTATATATTCATATACAGCTCCTCAATACCTTTCCAATGATATAAAATACATTATAATATCTATAGTATATGACATAGAAAAAGATTGTTAAAGTTATTAAAATTATCCAAAAAATTGATCTAAAGTAATGAAAAACATTATGTTCGGGAGGTTATAACTATTGTTCTAGACTAGGTATAGTTATGATAATTATATATTCATATACAGCTCCGCAAGACCTTTCCAATGATATAAAATACTTTATAATATCTATAGTATATCATATAGAAAAATATTGTTAAATTTATTAAAATTATCCAAAAAATTGATCAAAATTAATGAAAAATATTATGTTTGGGAGGTTATAACTATTGTTCTAGACTAGGTATAGTTATGATATTTATATATTCGTATACAGCTCCTCCATACCTTACTTATGATATATAATACTTAATATTATCTATAGTATACCATATAGAATATAATTGTTGAAGTTATTAAGGTTATCAAAATATTGATCAAAATGGAAGAAAATACATTATGTTCGGGAGGTTATAACTATTGTCCTAGACTAGGTATAGTTATGATATTTATATATTCATATACAGCTCCTCAATACCTTTCCAATGATATAAAATACATTATAATATCTATAGTATATGACATAGAAAAAGATTGTTAAAGTTATTAAAATTATCCAAAAAATTGATCTAAAGTAATGAAATACATTATGTTCGGGAGGTTATAACTATTGTTCTAGACTAGGTATAGTTATGATAATTATATATTCATATACAGCTCCGCAAGACCTTTCCAATGATATAAAATACTTTATAATATCTATAGTATATCACATAGAAAAAGATTGTTGAAGTTATTAAAGTTATCAAAAAAGTATTAAGAATTGATGAAATTTGTAGAAATGGCCCATTTTCAAACACCTTTTTTCTCTGAAAAGTGCCTACATATAGTGGTCTAATATTTTGATATATTGTAAAGATAATACAGGTAGACAATAATATCTAAAATGTTAGGACCACAAACGCCTATATTACCCGCTAGGTGGCGTCAAATATCCTCTTTGGGGAACACCCTAACTCTAAGCCTGCCCTACTTTGACAGCTTATAACTCGGATGTATTCCAAAATATCTCTGTCATATTTGGTGAAGTTATGTGACTATGCCAGTGCCATATATAGGTGCTAGGACATGTAGATATCTGCTAGGAATGTTAAGATATCAGAAGCCAAAGTTGGTGAAATACAAGAAATTGGTAAAAATAAGATGACTCATTTTCAAAGACCTTTTTCTCGAAAAAAAACCTACATATAGTAGTCTAATATTTTTATATGTTGTAAAAAGTGATACAGGTAGACAATAATATCAAAAAAGTTCGGACCACAAACGCCTACTAGGTGGCGTCAAATGTCCTTTTTTGGGAACACCCTAACTCTAAGCCTGCCCAACTTTGACAGCTAATAACTCAGATGTATTCCAAGATATGTCTGTCATATTTGGTGAAGTCATGTGACTATGCCAGTGCTATATACAGGTGCTAGGATATCTAGATATCTGCTAGGAATATTAAGATATCAGAAGTCAAAGTTGGTGAAATACAAGAAATTGGTAAAGATAAGATGACTCATTTTCAAAGACTTTTTTCTCGAAAAAGTGCCTACATATAGTAGTCTAATATTTTTATATGTTGTAAAGGTAATACCGATAGACAATAATATCAAAAAAGTTTGGACGACTAACGCCTATTTTCCCCGCTAGATGGCGTAAAATATCATCTTTGGGGAAAAGCCTAACCCTAACCCCTGCCCTACTTTGACAGCTTATAACTCGGTTGTATTCCAAGATATCTCTGTCATATTTGGTGAGGTTATGTGACTATGTTATTGCTACATATGTATGCTAAAACATTTAGATATCTGCCAGGAATATCAAGATATCAGAATCCAAACTTGGTGAAATTCCAGAAATTGGTAAAATGACTCATTTTCAAACACGTTTTTCTCGGAAAAAAGCCTACATATAGTCCTCTAAAGTTTTGATATGTTGTAAAGGTAATACCGATAGACAAGAATATCAAAAACGTTTGGAGCCCAAAAGCCTATTTAATGGCGCTGGGTGGCGTCAAACGAAAGGTACTTATGCAAAAATTCGAAAAAATGACCAACTTTGAGCACCTATAACTTGACTATCTTACAAGATATCTCTGTCCCAAATACAGGTTTAGGAAGGGTGATTCTTAATCTTTATGGCATGGGATTGGCGTTCCCCTACCCCTAAGGAAAAGCCTAACCCTACTCAAAATCCTAAAGTATACCCGAGTGCCCAAAAATGGCTTCTGAAACCCGAAAATGGCTTCACATGAAAAAAGCGGGAACGTAACCCTGGGCCTTTCCCGTGGTCTTTTTTAGATGATGTTTGCATGTCAGAATAGTTTTGTGAGGTCTTTCTAACCCTCTAGAAAAATTTCCAAAAAACGCCTTATAAATAACTTAACCTATGAGTTAGTGTAAAGGGATAGGCTGAATCCCGAAAATGGCTGCAGAGGGAACTTTGTCTCCCTATAACTTCCCCAAAATTGGGAATTGGGGAAATTTTTTCCCCCAGGCAAATTTAATTCATCGCGCCAAACATTTTGCCACTTTCCCCGCTTTCCTAGGCCTTCTAGAAAGCAAAATGACTTGGGGTTAACTCGGTTTTGAAATGAGTTGAAAATTTCTAGGGGTCGGTGGTATACCCCCCCAGAAGGTCAGGGGACGATGTTTTTTTGGCAGCTCCTTTGCCCTTGGGAGGGTTAGAGCGTTCTCTCCGGGGTTAGAGAGGGTTAGAAATCTAACGCAAATGGTCATTGAGACCTCTCTGACCCTGATATAAGAAACTCTAACCCTGGACCCAAACGCGTTTTTGATCACAACTAAGTCCAAAAACTGGGTTTAGACGAGATTTAACCTCTAAATGGCAACCTTACCAAAATTAACCATCTAACCGAAGGAAAAAGCCCCAACCTTAAAAAAACTTCTAACCCTGAGAAAAGAAATTTTGTGCAGCCAAAAACGGGATGGCCCTAATTAGGGTTAGGGTTAGGGTTAGGGTTAGGGTTAGGGTTAGGGTTAGGGTTAGGGGTTAGGGTTAGGGTTAGGGTTAGGGTTAGGGTTAGGGTTAGGGTTAGGGTTAGGGGTTAGGGTTAGGGTTAGGGTTAGGGTTAGGGTTAGGGTTAGGGTTAGGGTTAGGGTTAGGGTTAGGGTTAGGGTTAGGGTTAGGGTTAGGGTTAGGGTTAGGGTTAGGGTTAGGGTTAGGGTTAGGGGTAGGGTTAGGGTTAGGGTTAGGGTTAGGGTTAGGGTTAGGGTTAGGGTTAGGGTTAGGGTTAGGGTTAGGGTTAGGGTTAGGGTTAGGGTTAGGGTTAGGGTTAGGGTTAGGGTTAGGGTTAGGGTTAGGGTTAGGGTTAGGGTTAGGGTTAGGGTTAGGGTTAGGGTTAGGGTTAGGGTTAGGGTTAGGGTTAGGGTTAGGGTTATGGCCGGATCCAACCCTGGCTGCACAAATCCCGATATTGGCTGCATATTCCCGTGAATGGCTGCAGAAACCCGATAATGGCTGCATGGGGCCGTTTTTGGCTGCAGAAGTTCCAATTCTGGCTGCACGAATCCCGATAATGGCTTCCCAATCCCGAAAGTGGCTGCCCGATAAAATGACTAAGTCCAAAACAAAAACTAAGTCCAAAATTTTTACTCGCAATAGGGTTATGTTTTCTAGGCATAATTTTCATTTTTGAATCATTTAAAAGTCACTTTAAAAATACTTTTTTTCCTTAGGAATTTTTTGTCCGAACTTACAATTTTTCACCCAAAAATTAATCAAAATGGATAAAACACCCTATATTCGGAGATTATAACTATTGCTTTCGGCTATATATAATTATTATATTTATATATTCATATACAGCACCCGAAGACCTTTCCAACGATATATAATACTTAATATTATCTATAGTATAACCTATAGAAAAATTTTAATGAAGTTATTAAAGTTATCCCCAAAAAATTAATCAAAATTTATGAAAATGAATTAAATTCGGGAGGTTATAACTATTGTTCTGGACTAGGTATAGTTATGATATTTATATATTCATATACAGCTCCGAAAGACCTTTCCAATGATATAAAATACTTTATAATATCTATAGTATATCATATAGAAAAATATTGTTAAAATTATCAAAATTATCAAAAATGGAAGAAAATGCATTATTTACGGGAGCTTATAACTATTGTTCTAGACTAGGTATAGTTATGATATTTATATAATCATATACAGCTCAGCAAGACCTTTCTAATGATATAAAATACTTTATAATATCTATAGTATATCATATAGAAAAATATTGTTAAAATTATTAAAATTATCCAAAAAATTGATCAAAATTAATGAAAAATATTATGTTTGGGAGGTTATAACTATTGTTCTAGACTAGGTATAGTTATGATATTTATATATTCGTATACAGCTCCTCCATACCTTTCTTATGATATATAATACTTAATATTATCTATAGTATACCATATAGAATATAATTGTTGAAGTTATTAAGGTTATCAAAATATTGATCAAAATGGAAGAAAATACATTATGTTCGGGAGGTTATAACTATTGTTCTAGACTAGGTATAGTTATGATATTTATATATTCATATACAGCTCCTCAATACCTTTCCAATGATATAAAATACATTATAATATCTATAGTATATGACATAGAAAAAGATTGTTAAAGTTATTAAAATTATCCAAAAAATTGATCTAAAGTAATGAAAAACATTATGTTCGGGAGGTTATAACTATTGTTCTAGACTAGGTATAGTTATGATAATTATATATTCATATACAGCTCCGCAAGACCTTTCCAATGATATAAAATACTTTATAATATCTATAGTATATCATATAGAAAAATATTGTTAAATTTATTAAAATTATCCAAAAAATTGATCAAAATTAATGAAAAATATTATGTTTGGGAGGTTATAACTATTGTTCTAGACTAGGTATAGTTATGATATTTATATATTCGTATACAGCTCCTCCATACCTTTCTTATGATATATAATACTTAATATTATCTATAGTATACCATATAGAATATAATTGTTGAAGTTATTAAGGTTATCAAAATATTGATCAAAATGGAAGAAAATACATTATGTTCGGGAGGTTATAACTATTGTCCTAGACTAGGTATAGTTATGATATTTATATATTCATATACAGCTCCTCAATACCTTTCCAATGATATAAAATACATTATAATATCTATAGTATATGACATAGAAAAAGATTGTTAAAGTTATTAAAATTATCCAAAAAATTGATCTAAAGTAATGAAATACATTATGTTCGGGAGGTTATAACTATTGTTCTAGACTAGGTATAGTTATGATAATTATATATTCATATACAGCTCCGCAAGACCTTTCCAATGATATAAAATACTTTATAATATCTATAGTATATCACATAGAAAAAGATTGTTGAAGTTATTAAAGTTATCAAAAAAGTATTAAGAATTGATGAAATTTGTAGAAATGGCCCATTTTCAAACACCTTTTTCTCTGAAAGTGCCTACATATAGTGGTCTAATATTTTGATATATTGTAAAGATAATACAGGTAGACAATAATATCTAAAATGTTAGGACCACAAACGCCTATATTACCCGCTAGGTGGCGTCAAATATCCTCTTTGGGGAACACCCTAACTCTAAGCCTG
>CM068582.1:76598688-76613688 GCA_035048485.1 Pteria penguin | reverse complement strand
TATTACCTTTACAACATATCAAAACTTTAGAGGACTATATGTAGGCTTTTTTCCGAGAAAAACGTGTTTGAAAATGAGTCATTTTACCAATTTCTGGAATTTCACCAAGTTTGGATTCTGATATCTTGATATTCCTGGCAGATATCTAAATGTTTTAGCATACATATGTAGCAATAACATAGTCACATAACCTCACCAAATATGACAGAGATATCTTGGAATACAACCGAGTTATAAGCTGTCAAAGTAGGGCAGGGGTTAGGGTTTAGGCTTTTCCCCAAAGATGATATTTTACGCCATCTAGCGGGGAAAATAGGCGTTAGTCGTCCAAACTTTTTTGATATTATTGTCTATCGGTATTACCTTTACAACATATAAAAATATTAGACTACTATATGTAGGCACTTTTTCGAGAAAAAAGTCTTTGAAAATGAGTCATCTTATCTTTACCAATTTCTTGTATTTCACCAACTTTGACTTCTGATATCTTAATATTCCTAGCAGATATCTAGATATCCTAGCACCTGTATATAGCACTGGCATAGTCACATGACTTCACCAAATATGACAGACATATCTTGGAATACATCTGAGTTATTAGCTGTCAAAGTTGGGCAGGCTTAGAGTTAGGGTGTTCCCAAAAAAGGACATTTGACGCCACCTAGTAGGCGTTTGTGGTCCGAACTTTTTTGATATTATTGTCTACCTGTATCACTTTTACAACATATAAAAATATTAGACTACTATATGTAGGGTTTTTTTTCGAGAAAAAGGTCTTTGAAAATGAGTCATCTTATTTTTACCAATTTCTTGTATTTCACCAACTTTGGCTTCTGATATCTTAACATTCCTAGCAGATATCTACATGTCCTAGCACCTATATATGGCACTGGCATAGTCACATAACTTCACCAAATATGACAGAGATATTTTGGAATACATCCGAGTTATAAGCTGTCAAAGTAGGGCAGGCTTAGAGTTAGGGTGTTCCCCAAAGAGGATATTTGACGCCACCTAGCGGGTAATATAGGCGTTTGTGGTCCTAACATTTTAGATATTATTGTCTACCTGTATTATCTTTACAATATATCAAAATATTAGACCACTATATGTAGGCACTTTTCAGAGAAAAAGGTGTTTGAAAATGGGCCATTTCTACAAATTTCATCAATTCTTAATACTTTTTTGATAACTTTAATAACTTCAACAATCTTTTTCTATGTGATATACTATAGATATTATAAAGTATTTTATATCATTGGAAAGGTCTTGCGGAGCTGTATATGAATATATAATTATCATAACTATACCTAGTCTAGAACAATAGTTATAACCTCCCGAACATAATGTATTTCATTACTTTAGATCAATTTTTTGGATAATTTTAATAACTTTAACAATCTTTTTCTATGTCATATACTATAGATATTATAATGTATTTTATATCATTGGAAAGGTATTGAGGAGCTGTATATGAATATATAAATATCATAACTATACCTAGTCTAGGACAATAGTTATAACCTCCCGAACATAATGTATTTTCTTCCATTTTGATCAATATTTTGATAACCTTAATAACTTCAACAATTATATTCTATATGGTATACTATAGATAATATTAAGTATTATATATCATAAGAAAGGTATGGAGGAGCTGTATACGAATATATAAATATCATAACTATACCTAGTCTAGAACAATAGTTATAACCTCCCAAACATAATATTTTTCATTAATTTTGATCAATTTTTTGGATAATTTTAATAAATTTAACAATATTTTTCTATATGATATACTATAGATATTATAAAGTATTTTATATCATTGGAAAGGTCTTGCGGAGCTGTATATGAATATATAATTATCATAACTATACCTAGTCTAGAACAATAGTTATAACCTCCCGAACATAATGTTTTTCATTACTTTAGATCAATTTTTTGGATAATTTTAATAACTTTAACAATCTTTTTCTATGTCATATACTATAGATATTATAATGTATTTTATATCATTGGAAAGGTATTGAGGAGCTGTATATGAATATATAAATATCATAACTATACCTAGTCTAGAACAATAGTTATAACCTCCCGAACATAATGTATTTTCTTCCATTTTGATCAATATTTTGATAACCTTAATAACTTCAACAATTATATTCTATATGGTATACTATAGATAATATTAAGTATTATATATCATAAGAAAGGTATGGAGGAGCTGTATACGAATATATAAATATCATAACTATACCTAGTCTAGAACAATAGTTATAACCTCCCAAACATAATATTTTTCATTAATTTTGATCAATTTTTTGGATAATTTTAATAATTTTAACAATATTTTTCTATATGATATACTATAGATATTATAAAGTATTTTATATCATTAGAAAGGTCTTGCTGAGCTGTATATGATTATATAAATATCATAACTATACCTAGTCTAGAACAATAGTTATAAGCTCCCGTAAATAATGCATTTTCTTCCATTTTTGATAATTTTGATAATTTTAACAATATTTTTCTATATGATATACTATAGATATTATAAAGTATTTTATATCATTGGAAAGGTCTTTCGGAGCTGTATATGAATATATAAATATCATAACTATACCTAGTCCAGAACAATAGTTATAACCTCCCGAATTTAATTCATTTTCATAAATTTTGATTAATTTTTTGGGGATAACTTTAATAACTTCATTAAAATTTTTCTATAGGTTATACTATAGATAATATTAAGTATTATATATCGTTGGAAAGGTCTTCGGGTGCTGTATATGAATATATAAATATAATAATTATATATAGCCGAAAGCAATAGTTATAATCTCCGAATATAGGGTGTTTTATCCATTTTGATTAATTTTTGGGTGAAAAATTGTAAGTTCGGACAAAAAATTCCTAAGGAAAAAAAGTATTTTTAAAGTGACTTTTAAATGATTCAAAAATGAAAATTATGCCTAGAAAACATAACCCTATTGCGAGTAAAAATTTTGGACTTAGTTTTTGTTTTGGACTTAGTCATTTTATCGGGCAGCCACTTTCGGGATTGGGAAGCCATTATCGGGATTCGTGCAGCCAGAATTGGAACTTCTGCAGCCAAAAACGGCCCCATGCAGCCATTATCGGGTTTCTGCAGCCATTCACGGGAATATGCAGCCAATATCGGGATTTGTGCAGCCAGGGTTGGATCCGGCCATAACCCTAACCCTAACCCTAACCCTAACCCTAACCCTAACCCTAACCCTAACCCTAACCCTAACCCTAACCCTAACCCTAACCCTAACCCTAACCCTAACCCTAACCCTAACCCTAACCCTAACCCTAACCCTAACCCTAACCCTAACCCTAACCCTAACCCTAACCCTAACCCTAACCCTAACCCTAACCCTAACCCTAACCCTAACCCAAACCCTAACCCTAACCCTAACCCTAACCCTAACCCTAACCCTAACCCTAACCCTAACCCTAACCCTAACCCTAACCCTAACCCTAACCCTAACCCTAACCCTAACCCTAACCCTAACCCTAACCCCTAACCCTAACCCTAACCCTAACCCTAACCCTAACCCTAACCCTAACCCTAACCCCTAACCCTAACCCTAACCCTAACCCTAACCCTAACCCTAACCCTAACCCTAACCCTAACCCTAATTAGGGCCATCCCGTTTTTGGCTGCACAAAATTTCTTTTCTCAGGGTTAGAAGTTTTTTTAAGGTTGGGGCTTTTTCCTTCGGTTAGATGGTTAATTTTGGTAAGGTTGCCATTTAGAGGTTAAATCTCGTCTAAACCCAGTTTTTGGACTTAGTTGTGATCAAAAACGCGTTTGGGTCCAGGGTTAGAGTTTCTTATATCAGGGTCAGAGAGGTCTCAATGACCATTTGCGTTAGATTTCTAACCCTCTCTAACCCCGGAGAGAACGCTCTAACCCTCCCAAGGGCAAAGGAGCTGCCAAAAAAACATCGTCCCCTGACCTTCTGGGGGGTATACCACCGACCCCTAGAAATTTTCAACTCATTTCAAAACCGAGTTAACCCCAAGTCATTTTGCTTTCTAGAAGGCCTAGGAAAGCGGGGAAAGTGGCAAAATGTTTGGCGCGATGAATTAAATTTGCCTGGGGGAAAAAATTTCCCCAATTCCCAATTTTGGGGAAGTTATAGGGAGACAAAGTTCCCTCTGCAGCCATTTTCGGGATTCAGCCTATCCCTTACACTAACTCATAGGTTAAGTTATTTATAAGGCGTTTTTTGGAAATTTTTTCTAGAGGGTTAGAAAGACCTCACAAAACTATTCTGACATGCAAAACATCATCTAAAAAAGACCACGGGAAAGGCCCAGGGTTACGTTCCCGCTTTTTTCATGTGAAGCCATTTTCGGGTTTCAGAAGCCATTTTTGGGCACTCGGGTATACTTTAGGTTTTTGAGTAGGGTTAGGCTTTTCCTTAGGGGTAGGGGAACGCCAATCCCATGCCATAAAGATTAAGAATCACCCTTCCTAAACCTGTATTTGGGACAGAGATATCTTGTAAGATAGTCAAGTTATAGGTGCTCAAAGTTGGTCATTTTTTCGAATTTTTGCATAAGTACCTTTCGTTTGACGCCACCCAGCGCCATTAAATAGGCTTTTGGGCTCCAAACGTTTTTGATATTCTTGTCTATCGGTATTACCTTTACAACATATCAAAACTTTAGAGGACTATATGTAGGCTTTTTTCCGAGAAAAACGTGTTTGAAAATGAGTCATTTTACCAATTTCTGGAATTTCACCAAGTTTGGATTCTGATATCTTGATATTCCTGGCAGATATCTAAATGTTTTAGCATACATATGTAGCAATAACATAGTCACATAACCTCACCAAATATGACAGAGATATCTTGGAATACAACCGAGTTATAAGCTGTCAAAGTAGGGCAGGGGTTAGGGTTAGGCTTTTCCCCAAAGATGATATTTTTACGCCATCTAGCGGGGAAAATAGGCGTTTAGTCGTCCAAACTTTTTTGATATTATTGTCTATCGGTATTACCTTTACAACATATAAAAATATTAGACTACTATATGTAGGCACTTTTTCGAGAAAAAAGTCTTTGAAAATGAGTCATCTTATCTTTACCAATTTCTTGTATTTCACCAACTTTGACTTCTGATATCTTAATATTCCTAGCAGATATCTAGATATCCTAGCACCTGTATATAGCACTGGCATAGTCACATGACTTCACCAAATATGACAGACATATCTTGGAATACATCTGAGTTATTAGCTGTCAAAGTTGGGCAGGCTTAGAGTTAGGGTGTTCCCAAAAAAGGACATTTGACGCCACCTAGTAGGCGTTTGTGGTCCGAACTTTTTTGATATTATTGTCTACCTGTATCACTTTTACAACATATAAAAATATTAGACTACTATATGTAGGTTTTTTTTCGAGAAAAAGGTCTTTGAAAATGAGTCATCTTATTTTTAACAATTTCTTGTATTTCACCAACTTTGGCTTCTGATATCTTAACATTCCTAGCAGATATCTACATGTCCTAGCACCTATATATGGCACTGGCATAGTCACATAACTTCACCAAATATGACAGAGATATTTTGGAATACATCCGAGTTATAAGCTGTCAAAGTAGGGCAGGCTTAGAGTTAGGGTGTTCCCCAAAGAGGATATTTGACGCCACCTAGCGGGTAATATAGGCGTTTGTGGTCCTAACATTTTAGATATTATTGTCTACCTGTATTATCTTTACAATATATCAAAATATTAGACCACTATATGTAGGCACTTTTCAGAGAAAAAGGTGTTTGAAAATGGGCCATTTCTACAAATTTCATCAATTCTTAATACTTTTTTGATAACTTTAATAACTTCAACAATCTTTTTCTATGTGATATACTATAGATATTATAAAGTATTTTATATCATTGGAAAGGTCTTGCGGAGCTGTATATGAATATATAATTATCATAACTATACCTAGTCTAGAACAATAGTTATAACCTCCCGAACATAATGTATTTCATTACTTTAGATCAATTTTTTGGATAATTTTAATAACTTTAACAATCTTTTTCTATGTCATATACTATAGATATTATAATGTATTTTATATCATTGGAAAGGTATTGAGGAGCTGTATATGAATATATAAATATCATAACTATACCTAGTCTAGGACAATAGTTATAACCTCCCGAACATAATGTATTTTCTTCCATTTTGATCAATATTTTGATAACCTTAATAACTTCAACAATTATATTCTATATGGTATACTATAGATAATATTAAGTATTATATATCATAAGAAAGGTATGGAGGAGCTGTATACGAATATATAAATATCATAACTATACCTAGTCTAGAACAATAGTTATAACCTCCCAAACATAATATTTTTCATTAATTTTGATCAATTTTTTTGGATAATTTTAATAAATTTAACAATATTTTTCTATATGATATACTATAGATATTATAAAGTATTTTATATCATTGGAAAGGTCTTGCGGAGCTGTATATGAATATATAATTATCATAACTATACCTAGTCTAGAACAATAGTTTATAACCTCCCGAACATAATGTTTTTCATTACTTTAGATCAATTTTTTGGATAATTTTAATAACTTTAACAATCTTTTTTCTATGTCATATACTATAGATATTATAATGTATTTTATATCATTGGAAAGGTATTGAGGAGCTGTATATGAATATATAAATATCATAACTATACCTAGTCTAGAACAATAGTTATAACCTCCCGAACATAATGTATTTTTCTTCCATTTTGATCAATATTTTGATAACCTTAATAACTTCAACAATTATATTCTATATGGTATACTATAGATAATATTAAGTATTATATATCATAAGAAAGGTATGGAGGAGCTGTATACGAATATATAAATATCATAACTATACCTAGTCTAGAACAATAGTTATAACCTCCCAAACATAATATTTTTCATTAATTTTGATCAATTTTTTGGATAATTTTAATAATTTTAACAATATTTTTCTATATGATATACTATAGATATTATAAAGTATTTTATATCATTAGAAAGGTCTTGCTGAGCTGTATATGAATTATATAAATATCATAACTATACCTAGTCTAGAACAATAGTTATAAGCTCCCGTAAATAATGCATTTTCTTCCATTTTTGATAATTTTGATAATTTTAACAATATTTTTCTATATGATATACTATAGATATTATAAAGTATTTTATATCATTGGAAAGGTCTTTCGGAGCTGTATATGAATATATAAATATCATAACTATACCTAGTCCAGAACAATAGTTATAACCTCCCGAATTTAATTCATTTTCATAAATTTTGATTAATTTTTTGGGGATAACTTTAATAACTTCATTAAAATTTTTCTATAGGTTATACTATAGATAATATTAAGTATTATATATCGTTGGAAAGGTCTTCGGGTGCTGTATATGAATATATAAATATAATAATTATATATAGCCGAAAGCAATAGTTATAATCTCCGAATATAGGGTGTTTTATCCATTTTGATTAATTTTTGGGTGAAAAATTGTAAGTTCGGACAAAAAATTCCTAAGGAAAAAAAGTATTTTTAAAGTGACTTTTAAATGATTCAAAAATGAAAATTATGCCTAGAAAACATAACCCTATTGCGAGTAAAAATTTTGGACTTAGTTTTTGTTTTGGACTTAGTCATTTTATCGGGCAGCCACTTTCGGGATTGGGAAGCCATTATCGGGATTCGTGCAGCCAGAATTGGAACTTCTGCAGCCAAAAACGGCCCCATGCAGCCATTATCGGGTTTCTGCAGCCATTCACGGGAATATGCAGCCAATATCGGGATTTGTGCAGCCAGGGTTGGATCCGGCCATAACCCTAACCCTAACCCTAACCCTAACCCTAACCCTAACCCTAACCCTAACCCTAACCCTAACCCTAACCCTAACCCTAACCCTAACCCTAACCCTAACCCTAACCCTAACCCTAACCCTAACCCTAACCCTAACCCTAACCCTAACCCTAACCCTAACCCTAACCCTAACCCTAACCCTAACCCTAACCCTAACCCTAACCCTAACCCTAACCCTAACCCTAACCCTAACCCTAACCCTAACCCTAACCCTAACCCTAACCCTAACCCTAACCCTAACCCTAACCCTAACCCTAACCCTAACCCTAACCCTAACCCTAACCCTAACCCTAACCCTAACCCTAACCCTAACCCTAACCCTAACCCTAACCCTAACCCTAACCCTAACCCTAACCCTAACCCTAACCCTAACCCTAACCCTAACCCTAACCCTAACCCTAACCCTAACCCTAACCCTAACCCTAACCCTAACCCTAACCCTAACCCTAACCCTAACCCTAACCCTAACCCTAACCCTAACCCTAACCCTAACCCTAACCCTAACCCTAACCCTAACCCTAACCCTAACCCTAACCCTAACCCTAACCCAAACCCTAACCCTAACCCTAACCCTAACCCTAACCCTAACCCTAACCCTAACCCTAACCCTAACCCTAACCCTAACCCTAACCCTAACCCTAACCTAACCCTAACCCTAACCCTAACCCTAACCCTAACACTAACCCTAACCCTAACCCTAACCCTAACCCTAACCCTAACCCTAACCCTAACCCTAACCCTAACCCTAACCCTAACCCTAACCCTAACCCTAACCCTAACCCCTAACCCTAACCCTAACCCTAACCCTAACCCTAACCCTAACCCTAACCCTAACCCTAACCCTAACCCTAACCCAAACCCTAACCCTAACCCTAACCCTAACCCTAACCCTAACCCTAACCCTAACCCTAACCCTAACCCTAACCCTAACCCTAACCCTAACCCTAACCTAACCCTAACCCTAACCCTAACCCTAACCTAACCCAAACCCTAACCCTAACCCTAACCCTAACCCTAACCCTACCCCTAACCCTAACCCTAACCCTAACCCTAACCCTAACCCTAACCCTAACCCTAACCCTAACCCTAACCCTAACCCTAACCCTAACCCTAACCCTAACCCTAACCCTAACCCTAACCCTAACCCTAACCCTAACCCTAACCCTAATTAGGGCCATCCCGTTTTTGGCTGCACAAAATTTCTTTTCTCAGGGTTAGAAGTTTTTTTAAGGTTGGGGCTTTTTCCTTCGGTTAGATGGTTAATTTTGGTAAGGTTGCCATTTAGAGGTTAAATCTCGTCTAAACCCAGTTTTTGGACTTAGTTGTGATCAAAAACGCGTTTGGGTCCAGGGTTAGAGTTTCTTATATCAGGGTCAGAGAGGTCTCAATGACCATTTGCGTTAGATTTCTAACCCTCTCTAACCCCGGAGAGAACGCTCTAACCCTCCCAAGGGCAAAGGAGCTGCCAAAAAAACATCGTCCCCTGACCTTCTGGGGGGGTATACCACCGACCCCTAGAAATTTCCAACTCATTTCAAAACCGAGTTAACCCCAAGTCATTTTGCTTTCTAGAAGGCCTAGGAAAGCGGGGAAAGTGGCAAAATGTTTGGCGCGATGAATTAAATTTGCCTGGGGGAAAAAATTTCCCCAATTCCCAATTTTGGGGAAGTTATAGGGAGACAAAGTTCCCTCTGCAGCCATTTTCGGGATTCAGCCTATCCCTTACACTAACTCATAGGTTAAGTTATTTATAAGGCGTTTTTTGGAAATTTTTTCTAGAGGGTTAGAAAGACCTCACAAAACTATTCTGACATGCAAAACATCATCTAAAAAAGACCACGGGAAAGGCCCAGGGTTACGTTCCCGCTTTTTTCATGTGAAGCCATTTTCGGGTTTCAGAAGCCATTTTTGGGCACTCGGGTATACTTTAGGATTTTGAGTAGGGTTAGGCTTTTCCTTAGGGGTAGGGGAACGCCAATCCCATGCCATAAAGATTAAGAATCACCCTTCCTAAACCTGTATTTGGGACAGAGATATCTTGTAAGATAGTCAAGTTATAGGTGCTCAAAGTTGGTCATTTTTTCGAATTTTTGCATAAGTACCTTTCGTTTGACGCCACCCAGCGCCATTAAATAGGCTTTTGGGCTCCAAACGTTTTTGATATTCTTGTCTATCGGTATTACCTTTACAACATATCAAAACTTTAGAGGACTATATGTAGGCTTTTTTCCGAGAAAAACGTGTTTGAAAATGAGTCATTTTACCAATTTCTGGAATTTCACCAAGTTTGGATTCTGATATCTTGATATTCCTGGCAGATATCTAAATGTTTTAGCATACATATGTAGCAATAACATAGTCACATAACCTCACCAAATATGACAGAGATATCTTGGAATACAACCGAGTTATAAGCTGTCAAAGTAGGGCAGGGGTTAGGGTTAGGCTTTTCCCCAAAGATGATATTTTACGCCATCTAGCGGGGAAAATAGGCGTTAGTCGTCCAAACTTTTTTGATATTATTGTCTATCGGTATTACCTTTACAACATATAAAAATATTAGACTACTATATGTAGGCACTTTTTCGAGAAAAAAGTCTTTGAAAATGAGTCATCTTATCTTTACCAATTTCTTGTATTTCACCAACTTTGACTTCTGATATCTTAATATTCCTAGCAGATATCTAGATATCCTAGCACCTGTATATAGCACTGGCATAGTCACATGACTTCACCAAATATGACAGACATATCTTGGAATACATCTGAGTTATTAGCTGTCAAAGTTGGGCAGGCTTAGAGTTAGGGTGTTCCCAAAAAAGGACATTTGACGCCACCTAGTAGGCGTTTGTGGTCCGAACTTTTTTGATATTATTGTCTACCTGTATCACTTTTACAACATATAAAAATATTAGACTACTATATGTAGGTTTTTTTTCGAGAAAAAGGTCTTTGAAAATGAGTCATCTTATTTTTACCAATTTCTTGTATTTCACCAACTTTGGCTTCTGATATCTTAACATTCCTAGCAGATATCTACATGCCCTAGCACCTATATATGGCACTGGCATAGTCACATAACTTCACCAAATATGACAGAGATATTTTGGAATACATCCGAGTTATAAGCTGTCAAAGTAGGGCAGGCTTAGAGTTAGGGTGTTCCCCAAAGAGGATATTTGACGCCACCTAGCGGGTAATATAGGCGTTTGTGGTCCTAACATTTTAGATATTATTGTCTACCTGTATTATCTTTACAATATATCAAAATATTAGACCACTATATGTAGGCACTTTTCAGAGAAAAAGGTGTTTGAAAATGGGCCATTTCTACAAATTTCATCAATTCTTAATACTTTTTTGATAACTTTAATAATTTCAACAATCTTTTTCTATGTGATATACTATAGATATTATAAAGTATTTTATATCATTGGAAAGGTCTTGCGGAGCTGTATATGAATATATAATTATCATAACTATACCTAGTCTAGAACAATAGTTATAACCTCCCGAACATAATGTATTTAATTACATTATATAAATTATTTTGATAATATTAATAACTTAAACAATATTATTCTATGTCATATACTATAGATATTATAATGTATTTTATATCATTGGAAAGGTATTGAGGAGCTGTATATGAATATATAAATATCATAACTATACCTAGTCTAGGACAATAGTTATAACCTCCCGAACATAATGTATTTTCTTCCATTTTGATCAATATTTTGATAACCTTAATAACTTCAACAATTATATTCTATATGGTATACTATAGATAATATTAAGTATTATATATCATAAGAAAGGTATGGAGGAGCTGTATACGAATATATAAATATCATAACTATACCTAGTCTAGAACAATAGTTATAACCTCCCAAACATAATATTTTTCATTAATTTTGATCAATTTTTTGGATAATTTTAATAATTTTAACAATATTTTTCTATATGATATACTATAGATATTATAAAGTATTTTATATCATTAGAAAGGTCTTGCTGAGCTGTATATGATTATATAAATATCATAACTATACCTAGTCTAGAACAATAGTTATAAGCTCCCGTAAATAATGCATTTTCTTCCATTTTTGATAATTTTGATAATTTTAACAATATTTTTCTATATGATATACTATAGATATTATAAAGTATTTTATATCATTGGAAAGGTCTTTCGGAGCTGTATATGAATATATAAATATCATAACTATACCTAGTCCAGAACAATAGTTATAACCTCCCGAATTTAATTCATTTTCATAAATTTTGATTAATTTTTTGGGGATAACTTTAATAACTTCATTAATATTTTTCTATAGGTTATACTATAGATAATATTAAGTATTATATATCGTTGGAAAGGTCTTCGGGTGCTGTATATGAATATATAAATATAATAATTATATATAGCCGAAAGCAATAGTTATAATCTCCGAATATAGGGTGTTTTATCCATTTTGATTAATTTTTGGGTGAAAAATTGTAAGTTCGGACAAAAAATTCCTAAGGAAAAAAAGTATTTTTAAAGTGACTTTTAAATGATTCAAAAATGAAAATTATGCCTAGAAAACATAACCCTATTGCGAGTAAAAATTTTGGACTTAGTTTTTGTTTTGGACTTAGTCATTTTATCGGGCAGCCACTTTCGGGATTGGGAAGCCATTATCGGGATTCGTGCAGCCAGAATTGGAACTTCTGCAGCCAAAAACGGCCCCATGCAGCCATTATCGGGTTTCTGCAGCCATTCACGGGAATATGCAGCCAATATCGGGATTTGTGCAGCCAGGGTTGGATCCGGCCATAACCCTAACCCTAACCCTAACCCTAACCCTAACCCTAACCCTAACCCTAACCCTAACCCTAACCCTAACCCTAACCCTAACCCTAACCCTAACCCTAACCCTAACCCTAACCCTAACCCTAACCCTAACCCTAACCCTAACCCTAACCCTAACCCTAACCCTAACCCTAACCCTAACCCTAACCCTAACCCTAACCCTAACCCTAACCCTAACCCTAACCCTAACCCTAACCCTAACCCTAACCCTAACCCTAACCCTAACCCTAACCCTAACCCTAACCCTAACCCTAACCCTAACCCTAACCCTAACCCTAACCCTAACCCTAACCCTAACCCTAACCCTAACCCTAACCCTAACCCTAACCCTAACCCTAACCCTAACCCTAACCCTAACCCTAACCCTAACCCTAACCCTAACCCTAACCCTAACCCTAACCCTAACCCTAACCCTAACCCTAACCCTAACCCAAACCCTAACCCTAACCCTAACCCTAACCCTAACCCTAACCCTAACCCTAACCCTAACCCTAACCCAAACCCTAACCCTAACCCTAACCCTAACCCTAACCCTAACCCTAACCCTAACCCTAACCCTAACCCTAACCCTAACCCTAACCCTAACCCTAACCCTAACCCTAACCCTAACCCTAATTAGAAGTAAGCGGTAAATGAACCTATTGGGGTTAGAAATAAGTATGACGAGCGGTAATCGTCGTACAGAAGGTTAGGGTTAGGGTGTTAGAATAGGAATTGGAATTCGGTGTTTTGTTAGATGATAGAGCTCCATTAGGGGAGCTTGAAAATGCTTAAAAAATTTCGGGGTCGATTTCTATAAATCGAATTTTGACAAAAACGTGTAACCCTAGAGGGTTAGGGTTAACTTTATGGGGTTAGACGCATATATAGGGACACTGTGAGTTAGCTGCCTAACCCCACACATGTATATAAGAATCAGACCTAACCCCCCTCCCCTTATTAACCCAAAAAATAGTCGGGAAATATCTACCCCTAGGGGTATACCCCTATCCGAGGACAAATCTCAGAAACTTTCATTTTATGGACTAGAGAAGACAAAAATTTTTATTCGTGGGTATATTTGGAAGCAACTGCCATAGACTGGTAGCTCTAGTCGAGAAACGATGCCACATACCTTTGTTCGACATCTAGGGACCTGGAAGGGGTCAAAGGGGAGGTAACTATTTTTGCCCTAGTTACAAATACCGCTCTCTTGTAAAAATGAGGACGAAATCTTTAAGGTCTGGTGGTTAGGGTTTAGACTGATATTGGCAATTAGGTGGGGGTATATATCATTAATTCTAACCTTTGCGTAGTGGGTATCAAAAGGAATAACTCGAAATATATTTGGAATGGCACGGGGTTAGAGTTGTAGGAATGTTACTTTTCCCGCTAAAGAGTTACAGATGCCGCTCAAAGGAGTATGAAGCGATTATCCCCCCTTTAAAGGACTCATAACTTCCCCCAAAACCTCTTATGGATACTTCTTGAAGATATCTACCAGTACCAAAAAGAATTTTTCGAAAATATTCAGTCTTTGATTTTTTATGAATTTTTAAATGTTGATGACATTGACCCCTTCGGGCAAAGACTAATATTGCCCAGATCTCAGATATTATTGCATGGCATGGTTCATAGGGCTCAGTTGTATAACGCTAGTGCAAAAAACCGTGTCCCGATTCCTTAAATTAAAAATAAATTGAACCGAAACCCATAGGTGTCTTACTTGAAGCATACCCTAAGTTCTGAGGTCGGGGTTAGATTAAATAGTTGGCCCAGGGCCATCAATTTTGGCATATATGTAGTGCTTAAATAGTCCTAATAGGCAATACTAACTGTTTTACTATACCTTATTCCTTTGATGAGATATAGAGATCCAAAGTCGGGCAAAAATGGTCATTTTGGCAAAACGGCCCTTTTAGGAAATTGACTGGGCACTTCAAACCCTGCATCACCGGGGCATAATTTTTGCATGGAAGGAAAGGGTATAGAATAGAGTTTTATTGACTAGAATTACAGCTTTCTAGCTTTATTATTTCTTACTACATTAAGCCCCAACTTTTGGATTTTTTTTTTCAAAAATTGATACAAAATGCCCTTTAGCCCAGATGTTACCCAGGGCAGTTTTTGGACTTTCTGGGCCATATCCATAAAGGTTGGATCCTTTATGGCTCACACAAGCTTACTGCAGCCTGAAATCTTATTTCAAGTTTCCATAGTAA
>CM068582.1:73703688-73946188 GCA_035048485.1 Pteria penguin | reverse complement strand
ATGGTTATTTTTAATGGTCAGGTCCCAAAATATCGGTTAACATTCTTGAAAGAGGAATCTGACATTGCTTTAGATCCCTATATCGACCGTAGAACTTCCTCAGTGACAATTCAAATGTTCTTCCATATATCCTTGTGAGAGTAGTTTCGTGGCCAGAATCCTCCCTCTCAGGACTAAATTGTCGCATTTAGAGCATGCCTTGGCATAGCGTATAAGTTGTGAAATGAAGACGCCATATGCGGGGCAGGAAGGTATTTTGCTACTCAGAAAAGGGAAGTTGGTAATAATGAAAATAAAATCGTCACGTTTGTTATAGAATGAGGTTACTAATGAACCATCGTCACTAATTGATAAGAGCTTATCCAGGTATGAAGCAGAAGATGAGCTCACTGTTGTATCAGAGAAAAGGTGTTGTTGTTTATATTTGAATTTTCAATTTTTATTTTTTTTTAATCGAGAATGAAGCAGAAGGTGCGCTCTTTGTTGTATCAGAGAAAAGGGTATGTTGTTTACATTTGAATTTTGGCAATTTTTTAATGAAGGGTGACCTCCTGTCAGCAGGATTTTCCCGAAATTAAGGAGAATAACTTATAGAAAACTCTCAAATTTTTGAAAGAGGAGGGTCTGACAAACAATTTGATATATTGATTATATATAGCTAAAACGTAGGATCTTGCTGAAAATTTGGTAATTTAACATGGTACCCTATGGGAAATGGAATTACTGTGCTTTCACCTATTGGTGGTAATATTAACGGGAAACGGTTTAATTCTAATCTGGTTATTGACATTAATGTATGGCATACTCTGAGCATAGGACGCATATGTACAGAACACTGTTGCAACATGAATCCTATGAAAATGTTATCTTTCTCATCTTAACTTGTTTTGTCGCAATTTAGACTTTTATTACAATTCAGGTTGGCTACCCAATAGTAATAACTTTTTTGCGTTCCAACCAGTTTTCGAATAATTTATTTCAATTCTTGCTTAGAATTCAAGTACTATTTAAAATTTCTGGCTCATATTTTATAATGTCTGAAGCGTTCATACCTATGAAAATCTCGGGAAATAGGGTTCTTCTCGTTTAGATTTGTTTTATAACAATTCAAGTTTTTATTACATTCAGGTTGCCTACCAAATTGTAATAACGTTTTTGCACTGCAACCAGAATTTTAATAAACTTATTACAATTCAGGTTTTTATAACAATTCAGGTTCAACAGAGATAGCCTTGATCTGCGAGATGTATGTATACAGATATTTGTGAATATATATTCATGTATATATACAGAGAGAGAGAGAGAGAGAGAGAGAGAGAGAGAGAGAGAGAGAGAGAGAGAGAGAGAGAGAGATTTGTTAATATATATACATTTATATATATACAGAGGGAGAGAGAGAGAGAAAGAGCGAGAGAGAGATATGTTAATATAAATATATGTATATATACAGAGAAAGGGGGGGGGGGAGCGGTTGCTTCCCCATTGATGGGAAGTAAACAAAAATACACTCGTTAGGTGTTTTACACAAGAGTATTCTAATACCTATATGAGATGTTGAAATGCCGTGACGTTATAGAAGATGCTTTAACTACATATTGTAAACGTTGGTGTAAAAAAGAACAGGTAAAGGTTCATGCTCTTAATGATTGGAAATACCAGATTTTAAGAATTGTTGATATCCGTATTAAGAACTTTACGGAAAATCCGCATTTATTTCAATAGCCTAATACATTGACGGTAAATTCTATTAAAAAGAAGATAGCTGACTTACATGCTAAATGTGTCTTTGTTCCTGCTGATAAAGCAGGTAATAACATAATAGTTGTTTGAAAACTATATTATATTTAAGTACTTAAAGACGAATTAAACTCCACTCATACATATGTGGAAAGCCCTACCTCAAAAGACAGCACCTTGCACGATCACCTCATGACCATGTCCGACTTCAAAATTAAAACTGATAAATCTGATCTACCAACCATATATTGGCTCCCAAAACTACATAAAAGTCCATATAAATCACGTTTCATATCTAATTCTAGCCACTGCTCTACTACGGTACTATCGAAGCATATTACGTCTGCTCTAACTGCTATAAAAGATCATATTATCAAATGTTGTGATGTCGCATTTCATAATAGTAACATCAATTACTTTTGGTCGATTAAAAATTCTCATGAAGTTATAGACAAACTTCTTTCCCTAAATTTCAAAGCGACTCAAATTTCTACATTTGATCTTTCTACACTTTATACATCTCTGCCTCATGATTTGATTAAAAGCAAGTTGCTGTCTCTTATACAATGGTGTTTTCACAGAGAATCTAAAACGTACATATGTACTTCCAATAACTCCGGATTCTTTTCCAACAAACAATATACTTCATATAAATACTGGACTTGCAAGGAATTATGTAAAGCACTAGATTTTCTCATGAATAATATTTTTGTGCAATTTGATGGCAAGATATATCATTAAATATTTGGGATTCCTATGGGTACTAACTGCGCGCCTCTTATAGCAGATTTATTTCTTTATTGGTATGAGAGGGATTTTATGGATTCTATTCAAAAATCAAAACGTTTTGACCTCATTGACAAATTTAATAATACTTGCAGATATCTGGATGACATTTTGGTTATCGACAACCCTGAATTGGAACAATTTATATCAAATATATCAAAAATATTTCCACCAGAGCTCACATTGAATAAAGCTAATATTTGAGATAAATCTACACCTTTCTTGGATTTAAACATCAAAATTATCAACCACCTAATATATACTAATATTTATGATAAACGTGAGGATTTTAGATTTCCTGTTGTAAATTTCCCTTACTTGGATGGCGATGACCCTCGACTCCCATCATATGGTATCTATATATCTCAATTAGTTCGATTTGTCAGAGGCTGCACCGATGTTTTGGACTTTCGTAAACGAAATTTACAAATTACTACTTAACTTTTAACCCAGGATTACAGATATCACAAGCTAAGAAAAACATTCGGCAAATTCTTCAGATCTTATTCGGAACTTCTATCTAAATTCGGAAATATTTCTTTTCAACAGTAAGTATCCAATGGAATTTCCCATCCTAATTTTTATGGTGATCTCGTATATAAACTAAGGAAAGTAAAAGAAAAAAGAGGAGTTACTGGCTCAGTTATGTGGCAGAAGTCACCATGGAGCTATACAATACATGAATATAAATAATATACTAGAACATATAACACATTACAAAAATATTTGATTGTAGTGCAATTACGATACCTACTTAGGACGGTCATTTAATTTGACAAAAGCCAAACAAATGGTGTGGTTAACCGGTTTCTGGGCCCACCTTCCCACTCACCGTAACAGCAGAACAATGAAAGGACGTACGTCTAAAAATTTATAAATAATCCTCCATGTAAAGAACAAGGGTCAATAAAATAGTCAAACGCCTCTAAATAGACAATATGATATTGAGATCATCAAAAAGACTATAGGTCTTGTATTTGGCTTCTCCACAGCCTTATGCAGATGTTTACTTGAACGTTGCACGCTGACTAACAGGGCGGTGGGGACTATATGGCGGGCCTTGTCCAAACCTCTTTCAGAGGAGACATGGTCCTGAACCTCGTCCCCTCTGACTGTTAGTGGGGACTCCTACAGATCAAGGGCCTTAGCTCGCTTTCAGACTGGCAGAGCACGGTTTTTCATCTTGATGTCGCATATATTTTTATACCATTATGTGTTTTACAATACCTTACGTGTTTATATTTTTATGACCTCTCAATATGTAATACCTGTTGACCCTTGTTCTTTACATGGAGGATTATTTATAAATTTTTAAACGTACGTCCTTTGATTGTTCTGCTGTTACGGTGAGTGGGAAGGTGGGCCCGTAAACCGGTTAACCACACCATTTGTTTGGCTTTTGTCAAATTAAATGACCGTCCTAAGTCGGTATTTTAATTGCTTTACAATCAAATAATGTGTTATATGTTCTAGTATATTATTTATATTCATGTATTGCATAGTTCCATGGTGACTTCTGCCACATAACTGAGCCGGTAACTCCTCTTTTTCCTTTCATAGATAAATGTTTTATGATGCAATGAATGATAATGGTTGATTTTGGAAAATATATGAAAACATTTTTGCAAAATCCGCTTTATCCTTTATAGCGTAAGTCACAAAGGTAATGCACTGAAAAAAAGATAGCCTAAATTGAAGTTGTTAAAGCGCGTCCGATACGTAGAGTAATAATCAAAATCTCTTCGTAAAGTGGAGTTTTTCGGTAGGTTCGGTAGTGGTTTTTTAGTTTCTTATTTTTTGGTAGTCTATGTATATACGTAAAGGAGGGGTAATTTGTCAAGATTTTCTGCAAAAATAAAGTTATGACATGACCTATATTGACTAATTCAAACTTGATACAGAGAAAGAAAAAAGAGGAGTTACCGGCTCAGTTATGTGGCAGAAGTCACCATGGAGATACATAATCATAGTAGTGTAAAGGAGGATATACTTGTTGTCTTATAGATTAATCAAAGTAGTATTGTAAAGGAGGATATTCCCACTAATTCTCTGTAAGGATAATCACAGTAGTATAGTTAAGGAGGATATTCTCACTTATTGTCTGTGAGAATGATCACAATAGTTTAGTTAAGGAGGATATTTCCACTTATTGTCTGTGGGAATGATCATAGTTGTATAGTTAAGGAATATATTCCCACTTATTCTCTGTGAGAATAATCACAGTTCTATAGTTAAGGAGGATATTTTCACTAACTCTCTGTGAGAATGATAATAGTAGTAAAGTAAAGGAGGACATTTCTACATATTGTCTGTGAGAATGATGACAGTAGTATAGTTAAGGAGGATATTCCCACTTATTGTCTGTAACAATGATAAAAGTAGTATAGTTAAAGAGGATATTCCCACTCAATGTCTGTGAGTATGATCAAAGTAGCATAGTTAAGGAGGATATTTCCAATTATTTTCTGTATGCATTATCACTGTAGCATAATTATGGAGGATATTGCCACTATTTGTCTGTGAGAATGATCACAGTAGTACAGTTTCGGAGGATAATCCCAGGTATTGTTTGTGAGAATGATCACAGTATTACCGTTTAGGAGGTCACGATACTTTAGTTTAGGAGGATATTTCTACTTATTGTCTGTGAGAATAATTACAGTATGATAGCTAAGGGAGATATTCTTAATTATTTTCTGTGAGAATATTCAATGTAATAAAGTTAAGGAGGATATTCCCACTTCTTGCCTGTGAGAATGATCACAGTAGTATACATAAAGAGGACACTCCTACTTAATGTTTGTGAGAATATCCACAGTAGTATATTTAAGGTATTATTGTCTGTGAAAATGATCATAGCAGTATTAGTAAGGAGGATATTCCCATTTATTGTCTCTGAGAATGATCAAAGAACTACAATTAAGGACGATATTTCCACTAACTGCCTTTGAGAATTATCAAAGTAGTATAGTTAAGTGGGATATTCCCAGTTATTCTCAGTGAGAATTATTACAGTAGTATAGTGAAGGAGGAAATCCCACTTATTGTCTGTGAGTCTGATCAAAGTAGTATATTTAAGGAAGAGATTCCCACTTATCCCTGATCAATGTAATATAGCTAAGTAGGATATTCCCACTTATTGTCTGTAAAATTCTTAACAGTAGTATAGTTAAGGAAGATATTCCTATATATTATCTGTGAGGATGATCACAGCACGGTAGTATATAGTATATTCCCACTTATTTTCCGTGAAAATAATCAGAATAGTACAGTCAAGGAGGATATTCCCACTGAGATTGATTATTGTAGTATAGTTAAGGAGGACATTCCCACTTATTGTCTGTGAGCACGATCAAAGTAGCATAGTTCAGGAGGGAATTCCCATTAATTGTCTAAGAATGATCACAGTAGAATAGTGAAGGAGGATAATTCCCATTTATTTTCGGTGAGAATGGTCATAGTAGTATAGTGAAGGAAGATATTCAAACTTATTGCCTGTGAGAATGATCAAAGTAGATGGGTTAAGGATAATATTATTGATCAGGAGGCTATTCCCGTTTCTTGTCTCTTAGAATGATCGCAGCATTATAGTTAAGGAGGATATTCCCACTTAGTGTCTATGGGAATGATCACAGTAGTATAGTTAAGGAAGACATTCCTACTTACTGAGTGTGAGAGTGATCACAGTAGTGTAGTTAAGGAGGATATTCCCACTTATTGTCTGTGAGAATGATTAAAGTAGTTTAGTTAAGTAGGATATCCCCAGTTATTTTCTGTGAAAATGAACACAGTAGTAAATTGATGGAGGATATTCCCACTTATTCTCTGTGAGAATGATCACAGTATTAATATTTAGGAGGGTATTCCCACTTTTTGTCTGTTAGAATGATCGCAGCATTATAGTTAAAAACGATATTCTCCTTTATTGTCTATGGGAATGATTACAGTAGTAAAGTAAAGGAGGATATCCGTACTTATTGAATGTGAGAATGATCACAGTAGTATAGTTAAGGAGGATATTCCAACTTATTGTCTGAGAATGATCACAGTAGGATAATTAAGGGGAATATTTCCACTTCCTGTATGTGAAAATGATCAAAGTTGTATAGCTAAGAAGAACATTCCTGCATTTTGTCTGTGAAAATGATCAAAATAGTATAGTTACGAAGGATATTACCCTTTATTCTCTGTGAGAATGTTCACAATGGTATTGTTAAGGAGGATATTCCCATTTATTGTCTGTGGGAATGATCAAAGTAGTATAGTAAAAGAGGATATTCCCATGTATTGTCTGAGAATGATCACAGTATTATGGTTAAGGAGGATATTCTGACTTGTTTTCTGTGAAAATGACCAGGGTAGTATAATTAAAGAGGATGTTATACTTATTGTCTGTGAGAATGATCATAGTAGTATACTTAAGGAGGATATTCCCATTTATTTTCTGTGAGAATGATCACGATACTATGGTTTAGGAGTATATTTCCACTTATTATCTTTGAGAATAATCACAGTACGATAGTTAAGGAGATTATTCCCAATTATTGTCTGTGAGAATATTCAATGTAATAAAGTTTAGGAGGATATTCCCACTTCTTGTCTGTGAGAATGATCATAGTAGTATACATAAAGAGGACACTCCTACTTAATGTTTGTGAGAATAACCACAGTAGTATACTTAAGGACTTATTGTCTGTGAAAATGATCATAGCAGTATTAGGAAGGAGGATATTCCCACTTATTGTCTCTGAGAATGATCAAAGAACTACAATTAATAACGATATTTCCACTAATTACCTTTGAGAATTATTGAAGTAGTATAGTTAAGTGGGATATTCCCACTTATTCTCAGTGAGAATTATTACAGTAGTATAGTGAAGGAGGAAATCCCACTTATTGTCTGTGAGTCTGATCAAAGTAGTATATTTAAGGAAGAGATTCCCACTTATCGTCTGTAAGAATGATCAAAGTAGGATAGTTAAGGAGGAATATCCCACCTATTGTCTGTAAGAATGATCAATGTAATATAGCTAAGAAGGATATTCCCACATTTTCAGTGAGAATTATCACAGTAGTATTGTGAAGGAGGAAATTCCCACTTATTGTCTGTGAGTATGATCAAAGTAGTATAGTGTAGGAAAATATTCCCACTTATGTCTGTGAGAATGATCAAAGTAGTACAGTTAAGGTGGATATTCCTACCTATTGTCTGAGAATGATTACAGTTGTGTAGTTAAGGAGGTCATCCCCACTTATTGTCTGTGAGAATGATCACAGTAGTATAGTAAAGGAGGATATTCCCACTTACTGTCTGTGAGAATAATCAAAGAAGTATAGGTAAAAACGATTTTCCCACTTACTGTCTGTGAGAATGATCAAAGTAGAATAATTAGAATCCCTATGTTCATTTACAAGAACTAATGAGTCCTCGATTAAGGTTTTTCTTTTACAGTTATTCAATTTTTCTCATATCAATATATTGTGTAATCAACTTGGACATCGATGTTATTGGTCAGAAAATTACCCCTTGCTCTCCGCCATTATGTAATCATGGTTATCATTAAGGACATCACTTTGGTGAAATAATTGTTTTCTTTATTGAATTAATTATTGCACACGTACATTCTAGAGTTGGATTTAGTTAAACGACATTAAGTGAATAAACAATCTTAACTTTAAAAATATTAAATACATATCACATTTAATATTAACATCCTATATAATGACTTATTTTCTGCACAACTGGGTGAGGAAAAATTTCCCTTTATGTCCATTATCTTTATCCGGCTAAACTCTTTGTTAAAACATTTTGTTCTAAAAATAAAGTTATACCAATCTACCGACAAGTTGATGTGTGCCTGGTGACCCAACGATTGCTTTCGCTTCTGTTTTTTTTTTCCTCCGAGACAAAAGACAAACATTTCCACTTTTATTTCTGTGGCATGGCAGTTTTCGGCTACATGTACGTATTTCCCCTTTTAATTTTTGCTGCATGGCAGCTTTCAGCTACGTATTTTTCTTTTACTTTAAGTGCCGTGGCAGGGTGATTAAGTTTATAAATTATTCATAAACTAAGGAGCATCTCCCTTATTTATACCTTATTCTTAAATGTGCTATTTGGCTGATGGTTTTAGGTCACTTTGGTAATGAGTTTGCCCTATATCGTCGAGTTCCACCTTGAGCATCTCCCTCATTTATACCTTATTCTTACCTCGATTTAATAGGGGTTCGCAATTGTCTGAATATCACACTACAAATGATATTGTCATATTGTTCCATGGACTACGAGAGATATGGTTAACCCTTCAGTACTTCTTCGTTGCTTACTCATAAAACGTCACAGAATGATCACGTTACTATAAGTAGAAATCATGATTTTTAATAACCTATAGATATTATGCTCTAATGAATTGTAATTAGGTCTTTAAAATCGAGACAAATCCAATGAAATGAAATTAAATCATTTTTACGTTTGAATTTTATTCTAATCCATTTCAAAGATTTTGATCAAACTTGGTGTGCTTCTGTAACCGTGGGTTCCTAGGGGCTGACCCAATTAGCTGAGGGAAAGAGTGAACAGGTGTTGCAGATATTTATCATTTACTGTCATCAAGACATGATCCTACAACAACCAATAATGTAATTACAAATATGCCTAAATATATGTACTTCTAGTGCGAGTGTACCGCCATTAAGTTTGTGTTTTTATCAAGATATTTTGGCACCATAATAGATGACGCCAAAGAGGATACCTCAGAAGGGATCAGTATAGTCTGAGAGCTGTCGACCGTAGTAAGATTCAACGTTTTTGTTGATGTTGTTATCTGAAGTTTTTATTTGGGAGAGTGTGGCATTTATCAATGCACATTAAGTAGGAGATAAATTATAAATCAGTTATTAGTTTTTCCCCTTCAACCATGCGTCCAATAGAATGTCTTTGAACTAGAATCTCGCTCTATAGAGAGTGGTACATGACATACAATTAGTGAAAGATTCGGATGACATGGTCTGATGGATGGGACATAGCAAGTAAGAATAATTAAGTCCTTTGTGGACAAGAAATCAACGTAAAATATCATTACTACTTTCAGGGTCGTTTGTTTTAGGGGCTATGTGAGGCATTTTGATGTATATCTCCGCGAGATAAGTGGCATTAGGTGACAGAGAAGGGAATATTGCTCACTATTAAAACCTATGAGATTAAACATAATCTATCTTGCGGCTCAATCAGCTTTTAAAGACATTAACACTTCGATTTGTTTTTATTTTTTATTCCTATGACCTTTCAATAACAATGGAAAGGTCATCAATTCAAAATACGCATTGCATTGTCATCTTGGCGATAATAACGTGGAGAGCGGACGTTTATGGACTCTTGGAAACCAGAGGTTAGACCAGATACCTAGGAGTCGTAGGCACTTCCTATTTGGCTATATACACCTGCCATGAATGCCCATATCATACAAGAACTGAACCAAAAGCCAATAATCGACACGCACGGAGAATACCTACAAAGCTATAGAGAAGTACACTTATCTACCTATAAGTTACGCTTTGATGCCTTGCTCAGCAAAGTGCAAAACTTGAACATATTGAGATAATGAGTTATTTGATATCAAAGCTGCAAATATAAAAGAAAAAAGAACGTAAGTACAAGATTTTGTGACAGATAAATGTAGACAATGGATCTAATTGGTTTCATACAGTAAGAATTTCATCTGACTATTTAAGTATGTTCTTTTTTCTTTAAGGCCCAAAAATAAAAAAAAAGAATTAAAATGAGCTTGAAATTATTATTGTATTATTTCTTTACACTGAAATTTAATTTGTAAAACAGTTTTGGAAGTGTGTGTTCTATTTATTCACATGGCAATAACTGCTATGTTTTATTGTGTGCCTAGGATCAGTTTCAATAGAAAACCTAGAACATCCTTCAAACAAATTAAACATGGATGAATAATTTGTCCCAATGAACACTTTCCTTTATATCCAATTGAATTAATTCTATATAGAGTGGAATGGCTTGCACTTATTTTACATCTTCACAACTACATCGTTTGATAATGAATAATATGGCTTTTTAGTTCAAACTTTCATTTCCTAGTCACCATGATCTCTTTAATGCGTTTATACGTTGAGTAAAATATGGATCACTGAGATCGAACAAAAGAAACCGATTAATAGCATGGCGTGAAACACTTAATTTCGATGATCTCCTGGATTTCCATATCTGATTAAGAGTTTCATTGTGAAGTTAATACGTTTACATTTGAATATACCATTTCTAAGTCATCATTCAACAATAAACGAACACTTGCTTTATGCATAGACTTAAAGCAATTTTACATTCATAGGCGTTGCTATATGGTTTATAAATATGATTTAATAAGCACATATTCTTTGCAACGTAATTTTACATTGCTCTTTGCTTTTCAATTCTGTTCACATTTATTTGACGCACTAGTTAATGCATTGAACCTCATAAACCGCATGTATTAACAGGGAATTAAATGAGTTGTGAATTGTATTGGCATATTTCATTGTTGAATTCTCTGAAAACGAAACCTGTTAAAAAAAATTATTTCTTTATTGTTATGAAAGGGATTTTATGGTTTCTATTCAAAAATCAAAACGTTTTGACCTCATTGACAAATTTAATAATACTTGCAGATATCTGGATGACATTTTGGTTATCGATAACCCTGAATTCGAACAATTTATATCAGAAATATATCCACCAGAGCTCACATTGAATAAAGCTTATACTTGAGATAAATCTACACCTTTCTTAGATTTAAACATCAAAATTATCAACCACCTAATATATACTAATATTTATGATAAACGTGAGGATTTTGGATTTCCTATTGTAAATTTCCCTTACTTGGATGGCGATGTCCCTCGACTCCCATCATATGGTATCTATATATCTCAATTAGTTCGATTTGTCAGAGGCTGTACCGATGTTTTGGACTTTCATAAACGAAATTTACAAATTACTACTAAACTTTTAACTCAGGGTTACAGATATCACAAGCTAAGAAAAACATTCGGCAAATTCTTCAGATCTTATTCAGAACTTCTATCTAAATTTGGAAATATTTCTTTTCAACAGTATGTATCCAATGGAATTTCCCATCCTCATTTTTACGGTGATCTCGTATATAAACTAAGGAAAGTAAAAGGCTCCGATAACGTTATTTTATCATGTAATAAAATAGTCAAACGTCTCCTAAATAGACAATATGATATTGAGATCATCAAAAAGACTATAGGTCTTGTATTTGGCCCCTCTACAGCCTTATGCAGAGTTTTACTTGAACCTTGCACGCTGACTAACAGTGCGGTGGGGACTATATGACGGGCCTTATCCAAACCTCTCTCAGAGGAGACATGGTCCTGAACCTCGTCCCCTCTGACTGTTAGTCGGGACTCCTACAGATCTAGGGTCTTAGCTCGCTTTCAGACTGGCAGAGCACGGTTTATCATGTTGATGTCGCATATATTTTTATACCATTATGTGGTTTACAATACCTTACGTGTTTATATTTTTATGACCTCTCAATATGCGATACCTGTTGACCCTTGTTCTTTACATGGAGGATTATTTATAAATTTTTAAATGTACGTCTTTTGATTGTTCTGCTGTTACGGTGAGTGGGAAGGTGGGCCCGTAAACCGGTTAACCACACCATTTGTTTGGCTTTTGTCAAATTAAATGACCGTCCTAAGTCGGTATCGTAATTGCACTACAATCAAATATTTTTGTAATGTGTTAAATGTTCTATTATATTATTTATATTCATGTATTGTATAGCTCCATGGTGACTTCTGCCACATAACTGAGCCGGTAACTCCTCTTTTTTCTTTGTTATGAAGTCAATTATACCCTTGCTGACTGTGACGTGCGAAGGTGACCTTGTCTTGTTATGACAAAAGACTGCGAAAACATAATATTTATATATAACATATTGTACTAAATGTATTCATATTAGATTGGTGGAACGTGAATAGAATATTCGATAAATAAATAAATAATCAAGTAAATGTGTGGAAAAATATCGACTACAAGTTACATTTGATGTTGGACTGGCTTTTCTATGCAGTCTATGAGCTATTACTTCATATTACGAGTAAAAGCTTTGACGAGTGCAAGGTAACAGCAGGTATTCCAAAGTCACCGTGCTCTATTGAATAAATATCTTAGTACTACAATATTGATATTCCGTAGAATTCTCTATGAGAAATCCCTGTACAAAAAAGTTATTGGATTTATTTACAAAGCATATATACTAATACTTAAATACCGTCTTGCATTTTCGAAATCACACATGAGGCCACATACACTTTGGTACTTACCGCAAAGCATGGCTGGCGAATTTTCTACTTTTATATGAGAATAAATGCAATAAAGAATATATATTTATGAAAAATATTTAACCAGAATATTTCTCAGTCTTTATGTCTACTTTGTGATATTCACACTTAAGAACACTACTTTTCCCACTGCGTCTACGCCATTCCCCATTGGCATGCTGTTTTGTGCCATGTCAAGCGTTTCCTGAATTTTTCGGTCGGTTGTGATTGGGCGGAGACGGTCACTTCCGCAGGTAGTTCAATTATTTCCGTAATATAAAGTGTTAATTTGCCGGTTAAGGCGAATATTGTTTAAAACTTATGAGAAGAAATCTTATAAACACATTCCATAATTGTAATTTTTGTAATGTAATTAGGAATTGTGAAACGTACAGTTACTTAACATTTTGAGGCATTCTAGGATCTTTGTTCAAGATCTCTGTTGTAATGTAAACGTAGTTAAACACACCAAGGTAGCATTCCAACAGTATATCAATGATACTGAACACATGCAATAACAATTTATATTTGTACTGACTATAATCCTATTAATTTATTGAATACTTCCGATATTTGTGGTCAATTTCAAACCAAGTGTGTAGCAACTGGATTTTCCCGAAGTTCATGCACGCTACTTGTAGCCATGTCGTCATCATTCATAACGAGAAACTGAGATATATTTTGCGTGAAGACCCGACATACATGGAACGTGTCACATTAAAATAGAAATGCTTTGTAGATTCGTGTGACGAGTATGCAAGACTTACAACAAATAACGAGGGTGTCGATCTTGACACACTGTCCGAGTGCATTTAGTCTATAAGGATGTCTTAAAACGTGGAATACGTCGATTTTAACATTTTGATAACATCGAACACGAATTAAATGACCCAGATCCTGATGTTGTCAGAGAGTTTTATTGAAACTGGATTTCATTTATTGCTTGCTAAAAATCCCCCATATCCTCACACCAGCGATTTCTCTTATTCGTGAATACAAAAGAAAAAAGAGGAGTTACTGGCTCAGTTATGTGGCAGAAGTCACCATAGAGCTATACAATAATCCGTTCTCAATTTGTTTTGAGTTTAAGTTGTCATAGTTTTATAGGTTTCCAAAAATGGAAATTGCAAATCTCAAACTTTCAGTCGTTTCAAAAGCTTCGAGTTTCCAATCATTTATCAACAGAAATTTTGAAATTGAATAGCTTCTGTCATACACTGTTAAAATGGAAACTATTGACATAAAACCTCATCTAAGGCCGTGAAGGAACATTCAAAGAATTTCTTGCAAAAAAATTTGTGGAGTTTGTGATAAAAGTTTTCCAGCAAATTGTTGTCCTGCCGATAGATACCAATCGTGCACCTCACCTGCCTGACATATTCTTTGTACTCATACGCGGCAATCATAGCTCTCTTCAGGAAAGAGGTAGTTAGCATCTCAGTTCTATTTTACTTACAAAAACGTTGACTATGTTCTGTTCATAAAGAAACAAAACATTCAAAATTGCTTGCCCATGTGTAAGATCAAAAACACGACTTATCTGCTTTATTTGTGGTTAACCCTTCGGTACTTCTTTGTTGTCTACTTATACCTACGCTTACTGTTTTTTTTTTTTTTTTTTTTTTTTTGTTTGTTTGTTTGTTTTGTTTTGTTTTGTTTGTTTTGTTTTAACAGGGATGGTCAATTACACACCTCTCTTTATGACAAACGTGACGATTTCAATTCTCATTTCACAAATCTTTCTTGAAAAGCATTATCCCATCCTCGCCTGCCTAAGGCGTTATAATTACACAACATATACGCTATGCATGCTCCTCTTAGAAGTGTTTTGTTTTGAGGGTTGTGTGGCTTACCAAAAGATACAAAAGAAAGAAAGAAAGAAAGAAAGACAACCCAAAACACTGTTTTACAGAGGACTTCCAAATCGAACGCATGAAATCGTCCATGACGAAGTTCTATGAACGCATGAAATCGTCAGTGATGAAGTTCTATGGACGCATGAAATCGTCAGTGACGAAGTTCTATGGACGATACAAAGATATTGTAAGACAGTATGAAGTTCACTTCCGCTGTGTTATATGATATTATAATCTGTAACACGATCATACACATTGAACTCTATTATGCGATCTGACACTTTTATGCCGTTATCACCGAACACGAGAGGTTTGTATGGAGCAATTGCGAGGAGAGAAGCATGCTTGCAGGGGACGCTCAATCTTCTGCAGTAGTTGTAGCGACAACCATCACTACCGAATTTGTAATGGTTGATCTGGGCTTTTGTATGCACATCCTTGGTGATTTGTGTCATACAGCTTTGTCAGATGTCTTCTGTTTTCTCTTTGATACTCGTTTGAATTTACCTTTCACGTGTGTTTTAAATTTGAATTTAACTTTCATGTGTGTTTTATTATATATCCCCCCCCCCCCCAAAAAAAAAACGATGCTGGTCAGGTAATCAGATTTGATTCTACGACAGGCTTATTCATTTTAGCAACTATGTAAGAAGTGTGCAGATCTGTGGAATTGTCTGTGCTTAAAATGGGACTTAAAGTAGTAAATAAATTCGACTTTCTCTGTTTGTTGCTAAAGTGATTGTAATATTATAGACTATATACTGTAGCTTTATCCATGATTCATACATTGTACCGAAGATAACGGCGTAATTGTATGCCTGTAGGTATCCACAATTCATATATTCTACTGAAGATAATAGAAAAAACTAAAGACATCTGCAAAACGACATTACAAAAATATCTGATTGTGCTGCGGTTACGATTCGGACTTAGGCCTGTCAGTTAAAGTAACATACGTCATTCAATTGGTGTGGTTAACCGGTTTACGGGCGCCCACCTTCCCACAATGGCGAAATTGTATGTTTGTATGTATCTATGATTCATACATTGTACCGAAGATAACGGCGAAATTATATGTCTATAGGTATCCGTGATTCATATATTGTAGGGAAAATAACAGCAAAGTTCTATATCTGTAGTTTTGTCATCAATCAATGTAATGAAGGCAAACGACCTGAGATGTTTCTTCTGTATTTCTTGAAGCAATAACATGGATAAAATAAAGAAGACAAATCTAGAAATACATCATTAAGAACTAAAATTGTTCTTGAGATACGCTACATAGTAAACTTCCAAACCATTCTTTTTTCTTTTCCCATTGATATCAAATTTCAGGAAACATTTTCAACATATGTTAATTCGAAACATTTCCAGTCGTTTCAAAACATTTAGACAAATGTAAATAAATTCCATAAGACTTTTTTTTCATTTTTCTTCGTGATACACACTGTTTACATGTACAAAGAGAAAACTCTTGAGCGAGAATGCATACAGCAATGAAGCTGTAGATCCTGTAGGACACTATGAAGCGGTAAAGTGCCATCAATAAATTGCTTCCTTAACCTATTTATCTAATTTCCATGTTAAGAAACAATTATGACAAAGTAAATTTAAATACTAATTATGTTTGAAGTAAACCATAACATACCTAAATGACGCAGAAAGATGAAATATGATATCATTTTAACCTTGAAATAAGTCAAGAGGACAATGTAATGACTCCCCAATGACTTTGAATCATCAAACCAACGGAAGGATTTCATGACAAACATTAAATCAAAAAATCAAATTCTAATGTCGATTGCCGTTCCTTTAAATCAGTAGGACGAGTTTTTCTCTGAAAGAGAAGACAGAGAACATCTGACCAAGCTGTGTGACATAAATACTCAAGGACAAAGTTAAAACGTGTGTACTCAGAAATCTCTATGTAAAAAGGACTGTGCTATATTAACCTTATTGTTCAAAATTGAAGTAATATTCTAAAACAAATTAAGCGATGGCCGTAAATTTGTCTTGTATCTAAGGTCATTGGCTCTTTCGTCGTTACTGTCTTAAGACGGTATCGAAACCGCAGAACAACCGAATATTTTTGTAATGTCGTTTTCCGCGTATATTCTACTTTTAATATGTGTTTTGTGCATGTCCTCGGTGATTTGTGTCATACAGCTTTGTTTGATGTCTGCTGTTTTATCTTGTACATGTTTTCCTGTGGAATTAATTTAAAGAGAAAACTGAAGACATCTGACAAAACTGTATGCAAACATCACCAAAGACATGCGCACAAAAGACTTCGTTCTTTTTTTTTTTTTTTTTTTTTTTTTTTTTTCTTATATGAAGGATAAATTATAAATCTTTAAATGTGTGTACTTTGATTGTACTGCACTTGCAATGAGTGGGAATGTAGGCCTGTAGATCGGTTAACAACACCAGTTGAGTACCGTTTGTCATTCAATTGATCGTCCTAAGCCGGTATCGTATCTGTCGTGCAATCAGTATTTTTGTAATGCCATTAGATTTTTTGCATTGCTTGTTACAAATTTTATGAGACATCTCCTGGGTGACTTGAGCCCTACAAGTAAGTCAGAGGTCTTTCCCTTTCTTTCTGAAGTGCTTAAAGTCATTATTTGCTTTGTTTATTTGAATACTGCTTTCACATTTCATGTGTTTATTCTGCTGTGTGGCGAGCAGATATATTCTTTCCTATCTTAAGTGACATGTATATTTGCATTTGATGGTGGCAGTCTATTCTAATTTATACAATGTTCATTTCAGATCACCGCCTTTCTTTTATTGTATATCTTATTGCATTAATCTCTGACTTATCTTTCGTTATTAAAACGTATGATATCATATTTCGTGCTTGTAGCACATTGCTTGTATGACATTATACACTCAGTCACGGATACAAAGTTTCATATGATAAGACCAGAGGGATTCTACACTACGAGGAAACTTTATGTTAACTATCAGAAATGAACGTAACGAGATCATATACATAACTGAAACATTCTTCACAAAATAAAGGCATTCCCAGAACAAATTTGATAACACTTAATTGTTTTATCGAACTATTTTGTGAGTTCCTGATGGCTAAATTTGTGCTAATCATCCACGGTATGTATTTGTTAGTCATACGATGTACAACAGTATCATGATAACGTGACAGATTCAGAAATAATCATAAAATATTTCAGTCAATTACATGTACTCCTTCATATAAATTCTATTAATGAACACCTGACTTTGCTTTAGATATGACTTAGTTTTATGTTTCATAAAAGATTGCAAAAAATAGATACAGATCAACATCTATATTTTACATGAATGATAAGATGATCTATAAAACCAGCTCAGTAAAGAAACCCGTAAATAACACCTGGTATTTAAAGTCAGGGAAAGGGGAAAACAAAAAAGACACGCATCGAAGAACATCTACTTAATCAATGATGCCTCTAGTTATCTTGGCGACATCATAGTTACTGATAACCCTGAGTTTGAAAGATATATTACTGGCATGTTCCAACGTGAACTTCAATTAAACAAAAGCCAATATTTCTGAAACAGAAACAACGTTCTTGGACCTAAACGTTACGACAATTAACAATAAAATTCATACAAATATTGTTGATAAACTTGACAAGTTTGTATTTCCTATTGGAAATTCCCTGATCTTGGAGGCTGACGCCCAAGACTCTTATTACAAGACATTTATATATGTCAGTCGGTTTGATTTGTACAAACGTTTTGGATCTTCATACAAAAAAAAAATAAAAATAATTTTGAAAGATATGTTACTGACATATACCCACATGACATTCAGTTAAACAAAGCCAATATTTGTAAAACACAATCACCTTTCTTGGACCTAAATGTTAAGATAACTATCAATAAAATTCATACAAATATTATTGATAAAAATGGCAATTTTGAAATTTCCCCTGTTTGGACGGTGATATCCCCATACGTTCATCATATGGCATATACATATCTCAGTTCGATTTAAATGACGTTTTTGACCTAAATTTCAAAAAATTGAAGTTACCATTAATAACTTTTAACTCAAGGGTATAGGTATCAAAACATAAGAAAACCTTCGGAAAATGTTTTATATCTTATTCAGAACCTGTATCAAAATTTGGAGTAACACTTTTCAACAATAATTTTCCACTAGTTTTTCCAATCCCCATTTCTTTGCTGAATTTGTGTACAACCAAAGTAGGGTCAAAGGTTTCGATAATTTTATCTCGATGGATTCCAAAATTGTACAATATGACATAGAGATCATTAAAAGACAACAAGTCTTGTAATGTTCCCTTCTACAGCATTATACAGACATTTTACTTGAATGCTGTGCGCTAACAGGGCGGTGGAGAGTGTATGACGGGCTTTGTTTATTTTTTTTTTCAGAGGACACATGGCCCTAAAGCTCGTTCCATCTGACTCTTAGTCGGGATTCCTACAGATCAAGGGTCTGAGCTCGCTTACGGATAAGCAGGACACCTTTTATCTACGTTGACTTCATTTTATATCTTGGTCTTACTCTGCATTACTATACGTGTTTATATTTTTATGACCTCTCAACCCGAGAAACTTGTTTGTCATTGCTCTTTGTATGGAGGGTTATTAATAGATTTTCATTGTGTGTCCTTTGATTGTACTGCTTTTGTGATGAGTGGAAGGTGGACCCGAAAACTGGTTAACCACACCAATTGATTGACTACTGTGGTATCAACTGACCGTCCTAAGTAAGTATCCCAACTGCACTTTAATCGAAATTGTTGTGATACGGCTGAGTCATATACTTTTATATTTTTCTTGGAAGCAGACGTGAACTCCTATAAGGGAGTGAAATCAGATGGAAGAGTGCTGGATAGAAACACCAATGATTTACGTCCAATAGAAATTGTTCAATCAGGTAAATACTGAATATTGAATAAAGAATATGCTTCAATCTATTCTCAATTCAGAAAAAGAGATCATCAAAATCTTAGAATTTTAATAGATAATATATATATATATATTTGGGGGGGGGATTTTTGATGAGACAGATTGTTGGCATTCTCGATGGATACAAATTGCGCGTCACTTGTGGCCGACATTTTTTGTACTCATACGAAGCAATATTCATACAGTCTCTGCTCTCTAAAGGCAATAAACAATTAGCATCTTGCTTCAACTTTACATACAGATGCATCGATTGTTTTGTCGATTAACAGCCTTGTATTTTCAGATCACCTCAACATCATATATGCAAAGGAACTCGAGATAAAAGATACAATTGAGATGGCATCTTCTGCTTCATACCTGGATATACCCCAATCAATTAGTGACGATAGTTCATTAGTAACCTCTCTTTATGACAAAAGTGAGGATTTCAATTTCATTATTACCAACTTACCTTTCTTGAGTAGCAACATACCTTCCTCTCCTGCATATGGTATCTTTATTTCACAACTTATACGCTATGCCAGGGCATGCTATAATTACGAACATTTCGTCCTGAGAGTGAGGTTTCTTGCCACGAGACTACTCTCACACGTATATATTGAGGAACGTTTGAAATTGTCACTGAGGAAGTCCTATGGCCGATATAGAGATCTGATGCAATTTGAGATCCCCTTTCAAGAATGTTAACGGACATTTTGGGATCTGAACATACAAATCGTCTTAACTTTTTGACTAGATTTGTTTTGACAAAATTCGTATATATACACACATTTGTTGACTTGCATTTTCGACGAAGGAATTTCAGATCGACAGTATTTCACACCGTGAATGGGATAATATGACTTTTAGTTCTTGTCTTCTTCACGTGTTCATATGTAAATATTTATGCACTTATTTCCTCGACTTGAAAAGCTGTTACGGGACTTTTGCGACGGATGTCGCATACAACCAGGGGACGCCTACTCCCCTGGCCACCTTGATTTAATTGGAGTTTGCCTTTGTCTGAATATGACAATATACACGATATTGTCCTTTTATTCCATGGACTACGAGATATGGTTAACCATTTGGTACCTCTTCGTTGTTTACTGTTGATAACGAAATATGTTTTTAAAGTTTTCAGTCGGGACTAAGAAATCGGGGTAAGTATATATGAAAGCTAACACATTCCGTGTCGACAGTTTTTTAGAACCAGGCTTCGAAATTCCTTATTGCAATAACATCTACACAATACACAAAAATAATCCTCATAACCTTGTTTTATGAACCATCATGAGATCCTTGAATACTTACGAGGGGTGTTCCGAAATTATTGTTACTTGCGCAATATCTCGTGGAAATAGTGCTAAATGACCTTAAAACTACCTCATGGCGATAGCGTGATATCTGAAGCGTGGTATAGGTAAATTGCTCGCTCACAATTACACTGACCTTGGTGCTGTGTACATTGTTTTGTAGTGTACTCGTTACACTCTATATAAATATGGTTGGCAAGAGAGCTGAAAACGTAATTGAAATTAGGGCCTATATCAAAGGTAGGTCTCTACTTGGCTTAAAGGCGGTAGATATTCATCGTGAGGTGTGTGATATTTATAGGAAGGGTCAAATGTCATATATGACTATTTGTAGGTGGGATGCTCGATTTAAGTCGGGACACCAGCAGCTGAAAGATGCTGCTCACACAGGTCGCCCTGCAACAACAACAACAAAGCATAACATTGAACGAATTCGGCAAATCCTTGAAAAAGATGCAAGGTACACTGTCAGGCAGTTAGCTAAAATGACAGGCTTGTCTTTAGCACGTATTCACTGTATTTTAAAGAAACATCTTAAGCTGGGCAAGATCAATGCCAGGTGGATACCCCATTTACTAACTGACGACTTAAAAGAGGTCCAGGGTTGACAAGGCCAAATCCTTATTGAAGAAATACCTAAAATACAGCAAAAAGGCTTTTGATAATTTGGTCACAGGTGATGAAACATGGGTGTATTTTTTCGAGCCCAAAAGAAAATGCTCTAATCGAATCTGGGCAAACAAGAACGCCAGGCGCCCTAGCATTGCTAAAAGAATACGCACCGTGAGGAAGGTTTTGTATGTCATATTCTTTGATAACAAGGGTCCAATCATGCAAATCCCTGTTCCGAAAGGCAAAACTGTCACAGCAAAGTATTATAGAGACGTTGTACTTCGAACACTGAAGAAAGTCTACAAACGAAGCCGCCCACATACAGGTTTGAAGTACCTCAGGCTCTTGCATGACAATGCGCCAGCACACAAGGCGCGTATTGTAACGGAGTTTTTGAAGGCAGAAAAGGTCACTGTCCCCCCCCCCCTGCATTTTCACCAGACTTGGCCCCCTGTGACTTTTTCTTGTTTCCCAAACTAACATTTCACCTATCTGGAAAAAAATATAAATCAAGAAATGCCCTTGGCTGTGCCATTCACCAGTATCTTATGAGTATACCAATTCAAGACTATGAAAACTGTTTCCAAAAGTGGATTGATCGGTTGAAACGATGCATAAATGCAGAGGGGGGAGTACTTCGAAGGACAGGGCAAAGTAAAATGATCACAATTACTTCTATCAAAAAGAAATCGCCAAAGTAACAATAATTTCGGAACATCCCTCGTATGTGTCAACAATCGTATTGTTACTGATACTTGAAGATGAGATCCATGTAGACTTGTGTGTCAACAATCGCACTAATACTGGAGGATATGACTGGCTCCATAGAGAAACCAAGAAGCTTATCTTTCATCACAGGGCTGACGATAGTTCTGACGATAGATAAGGCAATGGTTGTCAAGATCAAGCAACAGCAGTACTCTAAAGAAGGCACTAACCTATAAAATAAATTTATCATACACCAAGACTAAGTATTTCAGGAAGAGATTAAATAAAAATCAACAATGAAAGCAATGAAATCACTATAAGAAGAAATGAAATTGTATAAGTAATGGTAATAAGACCCTAAACAACAATAGACAATATACCATAGACCAGAACATATACGTTTCCTGAATAAAACAGCATAGACCATATATATAGACCATGTTTACTGCATAAAACAGCATTGACTATATATATATACCATATTTCCTGAATAAAATAGCATAGTCTATATATAGATCACGCTTCCCGAATAAAACAGCAAAGACCACATATAGACCATGTTTCCTGAAAAAAGAGAATATACCATATATAGACCACCTTTTCTGGAAAAAAAATCGTATAAACCATACATAGGGCATGTTTCCTGACTAAAACAGCTTAGACAATATGTAGACCACGTTTCCTGAAGAAAACAACATAGATCACGTTTCCTGCATAAAACAGTTTAGACCATATAAAACCAGGTTTCCTGAATAAAACAGCACAGACACAAAGGGGACATGGAAGATATTTATTGAACTGTGTCCGCTCCCGTTAGCTACTGCGTGCGGACGTGGTAGTTATCGCGTGCACACGCAATAATTACTGCGTGCGAACGCGGTAGTTATCGCGTGTGCATGTGATAACTACCACTTTCGCACCCAGTAGTTATGACGTGCGCACGCAATAGTCCACCAATCAGAATATTCAAAATGGAAGCCATATCTTCATGATGGAAATCGAAAATAGAGAGCTTTTAATTCGTGAATTGTTTGATGCAAATCGAAAATAGAGAGCTTTTAATTCGTGAATTGTTTGATGCAAATCAGAGATATTGTGAATTTCAAGGCGTTTTAGGTAAAAAGTATAGTATCCATATAAGCCTAAAACATTTAAAGAGGCTATTGCGATCGATGGGGCTAATAGACGTCATTTTTCTGACATTGATGCTGTAAGTAGATTTATTCAAAATGAACTCCAAGTATCCGGACAATTGCATGGGTATCGTTTGATGGCATGTCGTTGTCCAGAAAGTGGTTTACATGTTCGTACTACTTTGCATCATATGGATCAACAAGGCGTTTTGAATAGAACAACACGCCGTTTGCACAGGCGTTCATATTACTCAGTTGGTCCTAACTTAGACGACTACGATAAGCTTAAGCCTTTTGGGACTTGTATAAACAGGTTCTCTTTAGAAAAATGATTTGGCTTAATGCATACAATACCAATAACAACCCAAGGATAATTGGTGGGTATTTCCTGGAAGGAATACGACAATGTAGTAGATGTCCTCGCACATCCAGAATTTTCAAACGTTTACGAGGCGTTTTCAAAACGGTAAATAATCCTATATACAAGGAGCCAGCACCGCCAATCAGAGAACTGAAAATTAGTGGGGTTATTTAAGAAGACATATGCAGTATTGGATTGGGCATTTAAAAAACCTCCAACGCGATGGAAATTTCAGAGGAAACTTCCTGGATAGAAATTTGGTGCTGTTTCTTAGCACTGATTCAGGTATGTGAAATCCAAGCTTATAATATATTGATCAAGATGAGTTTGTGAAACACGAATCCACCCGGGCAGCCACTAATTTCAAATAATGCAAATTTTGAAATGAAAGTCAAAGGTTGTGGTCTAGGTCACTAGGTCAATAGTTTTTGGTAATAACTACAAGGACTCCTCATTAGGAATAAATACCTGAAACATATCTGAAGCCCCATCACTTAACGTTCAACAATTATGTCCATTGTATTATTTATTGAACAAAGGTAAAACTCCAAGGTACATAACTAGGGTACCCAAAAGGTGGACTTGCTACAAGGAATACATATGTGAAATATGAGACATATCACCTACATTCTTTAAGTTATACCTGTATTTATATTGAAGGCGAAACGGAATGACGGACAGACAGAAGATCCAAACCTGGTATGCCCCAGTGCTCACTAGACTGGGGATAAAAATATGGCATTTTGTGATAATGTTGAAAGAGAAAACAGAAGACAAGGAAAAAGAACATCAGAATAAGTTTTACTTCAATCTTCAAAATGTTCGATTTTCCCGTTCCTTTTTAAAATACATTTGCTTTTGGATGCTGTTTTGACGAGTTTTTTAACTCTCGTATCTTATCCCATCACACTTAATTCTCAGAGATAAACAAACGATTACAACCTTCATTTATTTATGAAAAAGCAAACTCAGAGAATTGTGATTCCTCGCCTATGGGTGCATCCCAATGTTAAATGTTTTTAAGAAGCAGGTTAAACACTCAGGTCAATGCTACAAGGTAAAACAGATTTTGGTAGCAACGGAAAGGTCTTGTTACGAGCAATACTCATGTGAAATGTGAATGTCCTAATGCTTACAATTCAAAGGTCATGGCCAGGGTTAATATTTAGAGACAGACTACATACGGACAGACAGATGAGATATAATATCCCCTTGCTTTCTAAAAATATCAAGATCTTATCAATTACTCTACGATAACTATAATAAGATAATGCAGATGCTGATAAAATTGGTAATTTATTCCCCAATTTACTCTTATTGCAGAAAGACCTGGACATTGCAGTGTAAATGTGGAATAGACATCATATCAGACGATAAACTAATACTGCTACATTTGGTCGACCTGACATGGTTTACCGATTCCCTTATATGTGGAACACAGTACATGAAATTGAGGAGGTACCACAAGAAGACTTGGCAGCGTGTGCTGAGGAAGTAGAATTCCGATCTCTTATCCCGTGTGATCTTGATGCGTATGAAATCTGTGTGTATATTATGTGTACCTTTTTCTCAGAATAGAAATTGCACAGCAACTATGAGGGATTTCATGTAACATTTACAGAGACACTCCGACTCCGCTATAAAAAAAGTCGCGTTTCTGTAATTTTCTTAATTTTCTGAAGTTGTAAACTATTTCTTATAGAGGCTTGAACACGACAGGACAGCGGTTTGTTTACAATTCTATTTACGCGTTTTCATGCAAAGATTAAGGCAATGCACACCATGTAAACATGGTGAAATAAAAAAAAAATCAACGAAGGGCACATGCCATGTTTTGATTTCAAGTTACAGGAGAGATTTTGCCTTATTTCTTGATTGACTAATTTTAGGCATAATAGTTAAAGCTCGATCATAAAATGTCACCATTAATTGCCTGACTAAAATCAATCAACACACGTATCCAAAATTATGCAAACCTGCTGCCCAATCGTTCGCAAGCTCCTTTAAGAATATTAGCCAATATTACATTGTTTATATAGAACGAAATTTATTACATTTTTGTAAAGTTTAAGACTTTTCAAAATATTTAAACATAGCACATTGTGAAATATTAATATGCACTTTACATTTATCCAGTGCGATGGACGAACTTCAGGTGTCTGGGCCGGCGCCATAAACTGAGAAAATACTTTATTCAATTATTTCATCTTAATTTATTCCATTATCAAACGTTCAAATAAATTTTCATGCAGAAGTTTTTTCTCAGTTTATGGCGCCGAACCTTGATTTTTTTAAAAAGACAAAATACGAAAGTATTCCGAAATCGCCAACTGGAACTCGAAGAAACACGACAACACATATGTAAATATAATATAAACAATCACGAACCTCTGTCAAAACAGGTAGGATCAGGCGCCATGGAGGAGTAAGCATACCCTGCACACCCGTCGTGATGCCATAAGTACAAGCGAAATGGTATTAGTCAAAATAGGTATATGTCATAAGCAGTAAGAATACTGCTGTGTAGTATAAGTAATACAGATGGTATAGTTACTGTGAAATAGGGAAGTCAACATGTCAGACAACGATACATCATATGAGCAAATACAGCTAAAGTGTGCTGAACTGTCTGTCTGGTATTAGGAAAGTGTAAAAAGTACCGTTAAACTAATATATATATATATATCCTTATCCTTATTACGTCAGTTGTTACGTCAATATATATATATATATATATATATTGTTCATTGTTTTATGTCACACTACGAATATTACACATAGTTGATGATGACATCTACCTGATGGAGGATACATAAATTTTGACCTATGCAGCGGACCCCTGAAGCAGGGAGGCATCTTTGATGTGCCGCGGCTACCGCGACACGGAGCTTTGCTTTTAATGGTTGCATCCGAACGACTGACGCCGGCATGGCCCTCTATACTAAAATTATCAATAGTCATTTATTTAAAAATCTATTGAATTCAATTCAGTGGATCATATAATCATGGAACCTTGTTCATGAGAACATAGGACAAAAATTCATGATAAACTCATTCAACAAATCAATGAAAATTCTACAGCATATGAACAAAATTTGGCAAAAAGCAAGTTGTCATGAATTAAGCCTTCTAATATAGTGGGAACGGTCTGGATCTCGAGAAAATATTTCTTACTGACAAAGTAAAGGTACAAAATCGATCAACAAATTTGTAACAGAATATGAATGTTATTTTAAGGTACTGTTCAACTGACGTAATAAGGATAAATAAATGTACAATTTCATCTCTCTTTGCAAGTCAATAACAATAAAATTAGATATGTCTGAGACAAATTTTAATTAGAAATTCTATATCCAATAACTCCACTCATTATATAGAAAAATACTTATATAAGCAAAGTGAGATTACATGAACACATAATTATGCATGTCATGTTTTGGTATAATGCACAACCTCTCTGAAAAATAGCAACGCCTAGCGAGGCATAATATGCCACATTGCTTACATTGATTGGGATATTTTAAATCGACAATGCAATTTTCAAAAAAATTGCTGGGTCAAACTATTGGTATAAAAAATCTGCATAATTCAATTTGATTTCAAAGAACTTATGAATACTAAGCTTAGGAAACAAGTTTCATTAAAATCTATTGAACGGTTAAGGTAGAGTTGAGAAGACAGGATTTATGGTAATGAGCTCATATAATTCTGAGTCCAAGGGCCATAACTCCTGTAAAAAAAATCGTACAGCATTACACTTGCAATATGCACAACTACATATTATGATCTTTCTTTGTAACAAATGTCGTTGAAATCCATCGAAGGGTTCAGGAGGAGTTGTGAAGACAAGATTTAGAATAATGCATATACAAAAAGTCAAGGGTCCATAACTCATATAAAACTCCGACAGCATTTCTCCTGCAACATGCAAATCTACATATTAAGATAAATCTTTGCATCAAATCTCATTGAAATCCATAGAAGATTTAAAGAGGAGCTGCAAAGACAAATTCTAGGGGACGGACGAACGAAAGACAGGGGTATACCATAATATACCCACATTTTAATGCAGGCGTATAAAAATACGCTATGAATTTTAGTGATTAAACCATGGTCATGCTAAACCATTTGAAATTCCAAACACCATGTGCGATTTAAACTGATCATACTCTTTAAAAATAAATTTATTTAACATTTTTAACCCCTTTGACATCGACAGTATGACCCCGAGATCATCGTTAAGACCACAGTTCTTGTATTGGGTCACTCTACAACCCAATGCAGATTTTTGTTTGAGAGTTGCACGCTGACTAACAGGGCGGTAGGCACTCTATGATGGGCCTTGTTCAACCCTTTTCAGAAGAGATCCTCGTCTCCTCTGACTGTTAGTTGAGACTCAAGGATCTGAGCTCATTTATTGACGAGTAGAGCACGGTTTCCTTATGTTGATGTCACCTTACATATTTTTGATAGCAATATAATATAATATACAATATAATGAAATTTTATGACCTCTCTTCTTGAGAACCTTTTTGATCTTTGTTCGTTATGTGGAGAATTATCTGTGAATATTTAAATGGGTGTCCTTTGATTGTGCTGAATGTGAATGGTGGATGGCAAGGCGGGCGCTTGTAAACCGGTAAACCAAAAAGTGAATGACATTTCTTACTTCAATTGACCGTCCTAGTTCTGTATGGTAACCACGGCATAATCGAATATTTTTGTAGTGTTTTTCCGTGTATATTCTACTATTATCATGTTTTGTGTGCATATCATTGGTAATTTGTGTCATGCAGCTTTGTCAGATGTCTTTTGTTTTCTCATTTTAAAACTGGCAAATGCAAAACCATGCCACAGGTATTTGCTTTGGGTATATCTCTCCATGCAAGAAAGTGATTGATAGTAATCAAATGCTATCAAAGGTTGTGCATTGCAGAGTTTGTTTAATAATCAAAAGTTTTAATCACATATACGTATTATTATATAATAGAAAAGTAAGTTGTAAAACTGAAGTAAAGGGCTTGCATTTAGTAATTTACTGTAAAAGTTCGGTTTTCAGATTCATATAAGTTTCCATTCAACGTCATACTGAAAACTTCAGTAAATAACAGCATGTTTAGTATAAGGCCAAACACATCATATCTAATTGACACCTGGCCTAATATATAGGGAATACTGGTCACACCTATTTCTCGTCCCCTTGGGGAAGGATCGACACAAAAATAGCACATGCATATTGGCCCTAATGGCAACAAATTGAGACTCTGCGACAATACGTCTCTGATAAACGATAATTAACACAAGAATTGCCTTCAAACACTGTTGGTAAACTTGACCTTTCACCTATGACGTTAAAAACGATGAAGTTCCAGGACTTCCCATGATTATTATTCTTCCAAGTTTGAACAAGAATGGATGAAAACTGTAGCCTCTAGTGTGTTAACGAGACTTGTTTACCGATGGATCAATGGACAGATGGATGGATGGACAGACAGACGGCAGGATACTGGATATCCATCTTATAATATAAGTGCTCTGGTTTTAAACTAGTAGAACTAAAACAACGATGGAACATGGGATAAACCTTATCTGATATGATTCAATTCTATGCTGATGGTTTTAATACACCTTCAAGGTATAAAACAGCGCCTCTGCAGAAACCAATCACTTTCTGTTCAGCTACCCTCTTGTTGCTACATTTTTCAGAGAATTGTATGCCTAAGAAAAGAACCTCAATGACTTCTGCTGTTATACATCCTCCTTGAAAAAGAAACAACCTTTTTCATAGTATTAGGTTGATTTTTCGTCCACTGCAAGACATCTAGTGTCTTCAGTCCGGAAGAAAACCTGTAAGTGCAGCAGACTTTTATTGCCAAGGAAATAAGGTCATAGAACAATTGATACAACATTTAAGTATGTAAGTATATTTACGGCAATGACATGGTATGCATATGAACTGTAGGGCCATAAGTGAGACTAAGAAAATCACTCCTCCACTAAAACATGCGTAAAATATTCATACCTAAGCTTCAGAATCTCTTTTTAATCAGAATCTTGGAAGAGATTTTGGAAATGAAGTCCTTCATGTTACAGCTGATGGACATATGGATAGGGTGATAACATAAATACAGAAATGCACTAGGGACAAATTTATCTTTCTGACCATGAACATGAGGTCAATTTCCAATATTGAAATGAATATGAATGTGGGATAATGGATAGAGATCTTTCGTACACATGAGTATCCTACAATGTGCATGAAATGATCGTGTGTTTACAATTTAGATATACAGTAACGGATTGTGTTTTCTGTTTTCAAACCATACTATGTCAGTATCCTGCTTCTGATAAATGGAAATTGAAAGTTAATTTTATGTATGTAATGTCATGAACGGCCTCGTGACTCGTCTTTTTCCACGCATCGTATGGAAAACTTTGTCAAAACACAGTAGATTATAACTATACAGTATTTACTTTTACAGAACATATTAAATATATCGAATGTGAACACAAAGAAATAGCAATACATTTAATTACCTAATTCGTTAGATCTGTTTCACATAAAAGCTGTATAATTGTTGTAAGTCAAGTATTAATGCCGGATTTATAAATACCGGCGTTTTATTGGTTCAGCTATCGCAGGGGCAAGCGATAACTACTGCGTGGATACGCGGTAGATACCGCGTGCGCACGCAGTAGTTATTGCGTGCGCACGCAGTAGTTATTGCGTGGTTTAGCCATAGCGTGCGCATGCGATAACTACTGCATATATATAAACAGACCAAGTTTCCTGAATAAAAAAGCAGAACCGACGGAAATCTAACATTGAACAGCTCTGAACGAAATAGATCTGTCCTAACAGGACAAATACCCCCCCCCCCCTTCCGCGGCACCATAATTTGAATTACGGCAAAGACCAAGGTAAAGGTCACAAAGTAAAAAATTATGGTGCCGACAGACAGGTCTTGCCACTGAGAACAAACATGTGTAATATAAAGGTCCCATCTCTTTTGGTTCAGAAGTTATAGCTAAGGTTAAAGTTGTTTAAAAGTAGGTCAAACATCAAGGTCACGAGGTCAAACATTTTGGTACCTATGGAATGATTTACACTCTCTGATGAAACACCAGCTTATGAGAGACAGCAATTTGGTTTTGATTAAGTCATGAGGTAAAGAGGTATATAGTGTCGTATATAGTATAGAAGCCTCAAAATTTTCAAAAGGAAATTTTCAATGACTTCGTTAGAATTTTTGATAGACCAAAAGTAATTGACGTTACTGTTGTTAAGGACATCATTACAATACTTGATAACATGGTCTTTACGCATTATAACAAACAAGGGGGTTGCTATATTATCGAGATTATGCATGCGCGTATATGTACAAATGGAACGAAAAACTGTTGAAATGTAACAAAATTCCTTCTTTTATAATAGATACTTCGAAGACGGACTCGGAATATGGGACGCAGCTCTACACTCACTTTTAAAGTTTAAGGAGTGCGCTAACAGGATCCATGGTAATATAAAAAGTGAATTAAGACAGAGCCGTAAGGTTTTGGATACATTACAAAAAGTAGAAAACAGAAGCGTGTATAGTGATATATTTACTAAACCAACGGATGAAAGATTATACTAAAGGTAAAATAAGTGCGTCATCCACCGAACACCAAGAGAGAGCCAGCATATGGACTTAGGACAAGGATAAGAAAGATATGTGAGATGGAGGGGTTACAAAAAATATAAACCTGATTTTAAGGAAACGTTGATACAACAGTAAGTTAATTGAGCAACAGTTAGATACATGTAAAGTAGATAAATCAAATACAGTCAGGTGAACCCTTAACATAATAGTATGTAAAGATGATGGATAAATCCAAACCACAAGTCCAAAAATCATGAAACCATAGGACATACAAAATCAGTGAAAATGAAAAACAAATGGAAAATAACAAAATATGTCTACTTGAAGAGCATATGTGAACCCCTGTGATGGAGTGAGATCAGGTGCCCGGGGAGAGTGAGCATCCCCTGCTTGCTAGCAACACCCGTCACATATACCCCGTAGAAAAAGTCAAATCGTGTGAATTCCATATGTATCTATATATGGAGAAGTCGAAGTAGGTAACCTTCTAGTATAGAAGGTGTCAAATCTGTGTAAAGTGATCGGAATCGGTCTCAGTCCAGAATATCATTTAAAAGTCTGGATAACGAGATATCATATGGAGTAATAAGAGTCTCGTAACGACCGTAGAACTTCCTCAGTGACGATGCTAGTCTAGCACATATATAACCCTGGTTGAGCAGCTTAACTGAAAGTCGCCTAGCCCTCAGAACAAAGTCATTGTAATTTGAACATGCTCTGGAATAACGTATTAACTGAGATATGAATATGCCGTATGCGGGCGATGATGGAATGTTGCTACTTATGAAAGGAAAGTTTGTGATAGCGAAATTGAAATCGTCACGTTTGTCATAGAGTGAGGTGTTCAATTGACCATTAATGTCGAAAGACAACATAATATCTAAATACGAAGTAGAATTACTAGTTTCTGTGGTTTCTTTGACCTCCAGTTCACTTGGATAGATGATGCTAAGGTAATCCGCGAATGAAGGATTATTAATTGAAAGCAAGTCATCTATATATCTGTAAGTAAAATTGAAGCCAAGAGCCAATTGTTTTTTCCTTGCTTTCGACTGAATGAACTCAGCTTCGTATGAATAAAGGAATATGTCAGCCAGAAGCGGAGCACAGTTAGTGCCCATTGGAATACCGACAATTTGTTGAAAAACCTTACCTCCAAACACCACAAAAATGTTATCGATAAGAAAGTTCAACATCTGAATGACAGCTGTTTCAGTGTATTTATTTTTGGAATCAGAATTTTCCCCAACAAAGTAAGTTTTATCGTGGCCTATTACTATATATTTGAATTTGCGGCTTCCGTTTTTACTAGTAAATGCATTTTGAATAATTTCCGCTAATCTGTCTTTTAATTTCTGATGAGGGATCGTTGTGTACAGAGTCGAAAAGTCAAAAGACTTGATGGAGTGAATTTTAGTAAAACTTTTTGATTTTAGATGTTCTAACAACTCTTTTGAACTTTTAAGGATCCACATTTGATTAATTCCACTTCTGGAATATACTGTTTCGCAATATCTATGAAGGCCAGATTTAATTTCTGATAATATTTTTGTGAGTAGCATCGATACAGATTTTGTGGAACACATCGAGGAACCAGCGATAAAGCGTTGTTTGTACGGAGTTATGTGCATTTTTGGAATACAGTACAAATATGGAAGTTCTAAATTCAATTTATTTGAGTCAATACCAAACGTATTGAGGACAGATTTATGATTCTCGAGTACTTCCGAAACCGAAAAGTTCGTGAGAGTATAAGTAGGATTTCCTGGAGCTGAATTTAATCCTAATTCTTTCACTAGGCTGTCAAAGTAATATTTCTTACAAGTAAATGTATAATTATTAGACACTTTATCTGCTGGTGTAATGATATAATGTTCTTGGAGGAAGGTAAGTTCTCTGACAACATCAGGATCTTTAAAAATAGATTCGAATCTGGTGTTTACAAAACCTTGTAATTTTCTAATTTTTGATCTCAGCAGTACTGCAATAGATTTTATCCATTCCGAAAGAGTGTCGACTTGTACTTCCTATGTTACGGTGAAGTTTGCTATTCCCATGCGCTCAGGACTGTTGAGCACGCCCCTTGCTATACCTGTGCTTTCTGGACTGTTGAAATCTACTTTTATTTTGTAAAATGAAATACTAATCATTTTTAGTTGAAGGAAAATAAATGCAATAAATGACTTGAATACAGTTAAGAAATAAATAAATTAAATTTTATGAAATGATAAAAATGACGGTAGTATAAAATGATAATACTAAAAATAAATAAATACATGCATGCATACATACATACATGCATGCATGCATGCATGCATGCATCCATCCATCCATCCATCCATCCATCCATCCATCCATCCATCCATACATCCATACATACATACATACATACATACGTAAAATAAAATTAATTGAAAATAATATAACAAAAAATTATAGTTATAATATCTCTTCCCCCGAAATGGGACGGTCAATTGAAGTAAAGTTAGTTACTACTGCTAACAAGGCATCATATATTTCACTTATATTCGTTCCCCGTCTGGGACTCGAACCCATGACCTATGTACCGAATCACCTAGCTGTCATGCATCCGACCCACTAACCGACTGAGCTACCCAAGCTCAACAAAAATAGAGCTTTAATAGTCATTAGCTTATCGCATGCATGACAACACGGCCGCAGAAATTGAAAGGATTTACCCGACGTAAACGCAGGCGGATCCTCTGAAAGCATACAATCTCGGCAAGAGAAATCAAATAGAATCAGTGAAACACCTGTAGAAAATAAAGACAAATTAGACAAACATATAAAGCAGAAAGATACTACAGCTAACAAGGCACCCTATATTTCACTTATATTCGTTCCCGTCTTGGACTCGAAACCACGACCTATAGTACTGGATCACCATTTGGTGTATATATCAAAAAACCTACCTAATTTAAGGGGTCTTTAACATACTCCCACATGCAAATGTATTATGCATAAAGGTACCTTTATTTCAACATGAAAGTGACGTCAATTTGAGCCTGTCGTGCTCTGCTCATCTGAAAGTGAGCTAACGTCCTTGTTCTATCGAAGTCCCGATGGACAGTCAGAGGGGACAAGGCCTAGGATCTTGTATCCTCTAAACAGTTTTAGACAAGTTCTGTCATAGAGTCCCAATCGACTTGTTAGTTAGAGTGTAACACTCCAGAAAAAGTCTGTAAATGGATCCACTACAATGTAAAATACGAAAGTACATGGTGTACATGGTACCACGGCACTAACAACAATGCACTACAGTGGACATTCACGGACGCCTGAAGGTCAGAGGTAAGACCGTGTGCCCGGGAGGAGTGATCGTCTCTTGGTTGGCTAGGAAAAGGGGTCTAATTACACTTAATAAAAGTCCAGTCCTCCTCGGGGAATTTTTTTACGAGCCCCACACTGGAAAGGGAATGTGTGACATTAATGTAAAATACTAAAGTAACTGGTGTCACGTGACTATGACACTAACAAAGATGTACCACAGTGGACATTTAACGACCCCTAAATTTCACAAGTGAAACCAGGGAGGAGTGATCGTCTCCTGTTTGGCTAGCCATACCCACCCTGTACCCACCCTTACATACAGATGAAACAAATACAATTCAGCACTGTATATATACAAGTATATATAAGTAAGCAAGCACTGTGCAGAAAGTGCCACTGCCACTTAACATCAGAAAAAAGGGTATAATAACACTTAAGTCCAACCCTCCGCGGGGAACATTTCTACGAGCTCTACGCTGCAAACGCAATAAATGTGACATTAATGTTAAATACGAAAGTAACTGATGTCACATGACTATGGCACTACAAGACACTACGGAGATTTTACCCTACTGAATTTATATACAAGATCACGGTAGAAAAATGTTTTGAAGTAATTTGTATATTTTTGTTGTGAAAATCGAGAAAAAGACAAATCGAACTCAATGGGAAATGCACATACCATCTGATCACCGGAGTCTAGGAAAATCGCCAAATAACTATGGAAAATAAATAATATGAAATCAGAAGTCTGAAGGTTTAGATATCTTAAATTGAATCATGAATTCCCTCTCATAAGAAAAAAAAGGCCTGCCACAAATGGGGCGCAGGAATTCATACTATTTGTCTATATATCTTGCCGTTAAACTGCACATAAATATTGCCCATCAGAAAAGTGATGACATTTCAAAAAATGTCTGTATGTCTACCCGGCAATATTATATCTTACATTATCTACTGTACTTTTGCTTGTATAAAACACTAAATGAGGGGTTTCATTTTAACATTACAAATAATTCACGTATATATAGATATATGGTGACATTCTCGGTGGTTTGATTCGATTCATTGTATTTGCTTCACCCATGTCAAGGCTTAGAATTAAACACGTGAACTGCATTTAAATGAATCGGAAGACGGATGATGGACTTTACATTGCCTAAGATTTAACGTCACTTATTTTATGTGATAAAGGCCAAGTGGCCGAAAACTTGTGAAAAAGAGTGTTTATTATGTAGTGAGAACAAATTTATTGGTGTAAATTGTGACATAAACAAATCTGTAAGAGCATAAATAGGTTTTCCTTGAGACAAGTATAATCCTTATATTTGTGTAATCATTCAGTGCTCTTAGAGACAGTAAGTTCTCTCATCATCTCAATGTTGTGGAAAAGAGATTAAGACCTGATGTTAACAAATCGTTTTTAAGTCTTTAAAGACTGTTTTATCAAAGCAGCACTCCAAATATAAAAATATATCAAATCTAAATAGTCACCGACATTGATTAGAACATAATACATTTGTAATTGTAGAAAAGTGTTAACATATTTCCTGCATACTCGTCAGATAATCATTGAACTTCGTGCTGCAAATATTATATAAAATCTCCATAATCCAGGAAATCTAAGGAACATATTAAAACTGCGATTTTATCATTCTAGCACCATATAATCCAACCCCCTCCCCCCTTTTAAAATCAGAGGTCAGATCGTTAGTTAATCGGTAGAAAAAGCATACAGTCGATATCTAACAACCAATACTGCAGACACCCAAACATCAACACAGCAGACACGAAATGAGATGTTGACCAACACTTTAGACATAATGACCAGCAGATTATTAAGACTACAATTATGAATTAGGACTGGTAATATAAATGCAGATAAATTTGTTGTCTGGTGTATCCTAATTGTAACATAATACACTTTAAAATAGGTTTATTGCTTAGGTACGACGTTAGAAAAAGAATGAGCTATGCAGAAATACTAGAACACGGTTTACCTTCCTGTCGCACGATCTGAGCAATGATCAACCATGCAAAAACGTTCTCGGTAAAGGTATCATTGAGGAAGCAACTGAATTCATCATATCTTGCAAATGAATGAGTTCGAAGATGTGATTTAACAGAATGAATGAACTGCTACTATGAGTATCCTCCAAAGGTCTCTAAAATTTGTTCGAAATTGGGATAAATGTCAGATCGACCAAAGGTCAATGCAGGTCATACATACATACATACATACATACATACATACATACATACATACATACATACATACATACATACATACATACATACATACAGTCGAACGCTGGAGTACGCTGTCTCCATATGGGACCCTCACACTAGCGGACAGATCAACCAGATAGAGAAAGTCCAACGCAGAGCGGCACGATTCGCTACCAGAAACTACTGGGATAGGAAAGCAGGCAGCGTCACCAACACGGTCAACTCCCTGGGATGGGAACCGCTACAGACCAGAAGAGTAAAGATCCGCCTTACTTTGCTATTCAAGATTCAGCACAATCTAGTGGCTATTCCAGCAGAATAATACTTAATCCAGACAGACACCAGGACACGGGGACAGCATACCTTTCGTATACCAACAGCGAAAAAGGATGTATACCGGTTCTCCTTCTTCCCGAGTACCATCAGGGATTGGAACAGACTTCCATTAGCAATGACATCAGCTTGTTCCTTGGAGGACTACCGGACTGCAATGGACAACATACCACTTCACCTTAGGATGAGGATCAAATATTTTAACTTTTTAACTGTATCATATTGCCCTGTGAGGCTTTCATCTTGACTGTCACATGAGATATAACGCTTAACTTTTGAGTAGACTTTATATTGGAAGAAGAAGAAGAAGGATACATACATACATACATACATACATACATACATACATACATACATACATACATACATACATACATACATACACGCACGCACGCACGCACACACACACACATACATACATACATACATAATACATACATACATACATACATACATACATACATACATACATACATACATACATACATACATACATACATACATATATACAATGAAAGTATCCCATGTCGCCATTGAAGTCATAAAATACTAGCTTTTCTGCGATACTGGCTTTTATGAATACTTCACCAGACCCATCATAATGATATTAAGTTAGATATTATCAGAGAAGTGTTGTTAGAAGACAACAGAACTTGCCGATAGCTACCAAATTTAAATAGCGACAGTTTTTGTATTTGGTCAATCTTCAAGGTTAAGGTCAAATATTTGCTACGAGATGAAACATCGTGTCACAAGAAATACTTACATGAAATATTTAAGCCCAATATCTTACTGTTCAGAAAGTTATGACAACGATTAATTGGGGTTTTATAAGTCTATGTCACAAGGTCAAAAATTCTATCACCCAGTGAATACACATGTGAAATACCAAAGCCCTGTTTCCAATGGTTCTAGAAGTTATAATCCAGATTGAAAGTTTTATCTACGGACGACGACAACGACAACGACGACGTCGAGGGTATGACAATAGCTCTCCGGATATTCGTCCCGGCGAGCTCAAAAGGAACTCATCATGAGTTGTTAATCAATTTAGTATTTCGTCTACTGTTTTTCCAACATCACCTCTGGGACATTTTTTCCCTTTCGTTCTTTCTGATACTCCAAACTTGTCTATTTATATATCCCAATTGTTCACTTTGTTTATATAGTCCGATTATCACGAATGTGTCCAACAGATTCTCTCATTCTCATTTTTAAGGTGACCTGCTATACAAACTAAGGAGGGTTAAAAGTTCACATAATTTCATTTCATCATTTCCAAAAACAGATTAACGTGTTTGACCTCGAAAGTATTACCCTGATATCATCGCAAATACAACAGTATTAAGGTATTCAATCCATAATGAGAATTAATCAGATATTTATTACATATAACTTTAATCTCTGAAATTAATATGTCATTTTAAACATCTTTCAAAATAGAACAATTTAACACCTCCATCCCCAAATGCGAAAATAACGTTATTTCATCCAAATAGATGGAATTATTGTGGTATCAGTATTGAACCTTATGGGAATAATCTATATTTTGGTTATGTTATTTTCACAACCCCCCCCCCCCCCCTTAAAAAAAATTCTAAAAACCGGATGGTGAAAAATTCCGTAATATTTTAATTCACCAAGATTTGGAATCAATTTCCCCCAAGTAGAACTCTACATTTTAAATTTTTCGTTTTAGAAGGTGGGGGATATATATCCCTTATGGGTAGTCATATTGAGCAACCCCACATTTAACATTCACTAATATGAACACCATCTAAGATGACATAGTTATTGCTAGAACAACATAAAGCAAAGCATTACAGATGTCTCTCTTATTTTGTCATTTGAGGCTTATTAGGATTAAATGCAATGTTCAAATGCTGATTCTTAGAATTCCAAAACGCGATAGAACGTTTTACACAATCATCCCTTATCAAATTCAAAGATTAAAAGACAGACTTTCGGAAATTATCCAAAATGCTAAAACTATATACGCGAATGACTTTGTACCAAGTATCATTCAAGCAACTGAAAATTAAGGAACCACAGAGAACACACGTTCCACTTTGTAACAAAATACCGTGGCATCCTGCAACATTAATTGTCACCTGAACACAGCACTCTATGACAAATGCGACGATTTCAGTGTCAGCACTACAAAGTTTCCATCTGTGTAGCAATATTCGATCATTGCCTTCCTACGGTGCATTCATATCTCAGTTAATACGTTGTATCAGAGGGAATTCAAATATAACAGTTATTTTCATCAAATATCTATATTTTCGATTTCTACAGTTTAGGTCTTGAACATCACTAAAGAGAAGCCGGTGTGGCCTAGTGGATAAGCTGCTCAGCTCGTGATCAAGAGGTCTCGGGTTCGACTCCCGCCCTGGACACACCGGTGTTCCGTCTTTCAGATGAGACAGTAAAAACCGAAGTCCCCTGTCATGGTGGGTGAGGCACTGCTTCGGATGGGCCCGATTCAAAGGTCTAAATTTGTATGCAATGCATCAGGCAGGTGCCGTCACCATATACGTGAAATAATCGTGAAGTAACGTAAAACAATAATTAATCAATCAATCAATCACTAAAGAGACACCAGTTGGTGAAATGCGTATATGGTATATCAAAATTTATACATATATATGTTCTAATAGTTTCTATTTATTCTGAAACAACGATTTTCAGATAACCCGTATAAAGGTATGCAAGTGGTAGACAGCGTCAAATCAAGGACTTTCTCTGGTCGATACGCAGCTCGGCATCTCGTTATCCACAATATCGAATGATATTCTGAGATGAGACCTATTCTGACCATTTTGAAGACCGAATTTGACACCTTTTATACTTGGCATTTACGTGATTGACGTAAGCGACTTGTGCGTCTTATGACCTGACTGTAGCATGTCGCATTAAACTCACAAAAATAGTCTTACAATGTTTGTTGTATTGTGTTGTTTATTAGCTTTTAACCTTACGGCTCATCAGCATGTTATATAACAAACACCACTGTACATGTAAATAAAATGGTACATACACAAAGTGAGTAGTTAAATTATAAGTATTTAACATTATATTACGGATCCTGTATGGTTACAGTGCACTACACATTCAATGTACTTAAATACAATTATACAGCACTACAGTACAAAGACATGGAGGTAAGACAACAATTAATTTCCATCTCTCACTCTAGTGGCATTGATTAAATATTTAGCTAAATTGCAAAGTGAGGTTTTGTTTTTAACTGTCAATAATTGCACTAATTTAAACATTGATGGTTTAAACCAATAATAAGGTTTGATGAATGCTAATCTCAAGTTAGTATACATAGGACATATAAGTATAAAATGGTATTCATCCTCAATTTCATTATATGTACATGTACACTTAATGCAAAGTCGGTCACTTCTACCTACATTTACATATCTTCCTTTCTCAATAAATAAATTATGATTGGACAATCTAAAGTTAGATAAAATTGATAAGAAACAATCTGGGAGTGATTTTCGAAGATAATATTGTAGAAAATGGGTATCAGGTAAGTATTTATAAAGCATACACTTTGGAGACAACTCAAAAAACTCCCTCATTTACTGTATAAAAATATCATTCAATCTTGTTTTAAATTCAGTTAAAAATATTTGTTTATTATACACATACTGAGCTGTCAAAACATGACCAAAACTCAAATTATTTAATGTATCTCTTACATTTCTGAGCCAGCATTGGTGGACATCAATATTTTCAAACATATAGTCATATAAGCCATTTAATACAAAATTTTTGTCATTTCAAACCTTCAACCAGTATTTTATTATACAAAACTGTCTATACAGTATTAGTGGCGATCTACCAAGTTCTGAATAAACCATATAATTGGATGTATTTCTTTTCAATTTTAAAATACGTTTGTAAAAAGAAGTATGCACTTTTTCTGTATCTTTCGCCTCATGAAAACCCCATTGTTATGCAATAATTTATTAATTTTTTCATTTCAATTTATTTTATGATTTATGTCATTATTTACATTACATTGTTTACTTTTATCTGAATTTTTCTCGTGGTCTATCACTGTCAATCTGTCTAAATCTCTTTATAGAAATGAAGCATTTAATATTATCTGAAGAAAATGAGATTTTCTTTTCATGTACTACAGTATTCCGGAATTCTGGTAGATCTTTAGAAAATATTAGCTTGGTAAGTTAGTGATCGATACCATTTCACAATAATTCCTTGACCATCTGTTAGTCTGTATACTGTTACAACGAAATAATTCTGGTAAAACACAAAGTACACGTAGGTCACATGACTCTTTGTATCTTTATTAAATCGTCATTTGTGAAGGCTTATTTAAGGGATATTATATTGAAATGAATAAATGGATATGTTCTTGTGATACCAATATTCAAGGAAATTACCGCATTAGGAGGAACTATGACAATGTAATCTTGATATATTTCCTAATCAAACCGTCCGACTAGGCAATCTCATCCATTCAATTGCTTTATGGGCCATAAATCATAACACATTGCTAGTGTAATGTGGGGAATTTTGTCTCTAGACAGAACATTTACAAGTAGGAACTAAGCTTATTTGCATTTCTATATGTGTTCATGTATTCATTCTTTCATCCATTTAAAATGTCAGCTTGTTATATTGGAAACGCCACTGTTATCTGATTCCAGTGTTATCTGATTCCACTGTTATCTGATTCCAGTGTTACAATACTTGGTTCTCCTGTTTTGAGGAATGATATTTATAAGAAACTACATTATGCTTGGCTCTCTCTCTCTCTCATTATTGTTTTCTTTTTGTTATCCTGGGCTCTGAATAGGGACTCGGTATAAAAACTGAGTTCAAAATACAAGTCTATAGATATCATTTTGACACATCCAGTTGAAATTTTAAATCTCTTAAACATGATTTTACTTTTGGCACAGTATTACATGTTCGTACAATCTAGAAATGAATGGAATCTTGTTTGAATAAACGAACTGCAGAATAAACTAAAGTATTATCATCTATCAGAAAGAAGGTCATTGAGTCTGAATATGAAATACTATGATATCGTTTAGAAATGAAATATGCTAGAAAATATGATTTAAAAATGTGCCTTGATGAAATATATCTATGTGTATGTATTCACGTATATATACAGTGGCGGATTCAGAGGGTGCTAGCGAAAGGGGGGGGGTTTAATATGATTTAAAAATGTGCCTTGATGAAATATATCTATGTGTATGTATTCACGTATATATACAGTGGCGGATTCAAAGGGTGCTAGCGAAGGGGGGGGGGGGACGGGACAGCTTCGATTACAAAGAAGCTGTGGCAACGATAGTCAATTGAAGTGAAAGAAGCAGTCCTAATATTCATCACCTGATTTTCCCCCTAACTCCAAACCCTGGATCCTCCATTGTATATTATTGATTGATTTTTGTTTAACGTCACACCACGAATATTTCACGTATATGGTGACGGCATCTGCCTGATGCGGGGCATACAAATTTTGACCTTTGTAACGGACCCACCCGAAGCAGTGAGAATCCTTTAACGTGCCATGCATACCACGACACGGGGCCTCGGTTTTTACTGTCTCATCCGAAAGACATAACAGCGGCATGACCAGAGCGGGACTCGAACCCCGGCCTCCCGATCAGGAGACGAGCTCTATACTACCAGGCCACGCCGGCTTGCTCCATTGTATAACATGATTACATATGTGTATGTGTATTTATATAAATCTGTTTGTATAATCTAAGTAACATATATATTTGGTATTCAAAGACCAGTTAAAAAACAAAAGATATTAGCCGGCAAAAGTGAGTGTCTACTGCTAGTATGCTACACCCGTCTCAAATGTTTCGTAGAAACCTCTCTTGTCCGTTGATAACGTCTTGTAGAATATTTTTCTGATCGGTGAAAGGATGGTAACAGTATCGACCATGGAACTACCTCAGTGCCAATTTCATGTGTTCGATTTCGTAGCCCTGTGTTAGTAGTGTGTGTGTGTGTGTGTGTGTGTGTGTGTGTGTGTGTGTGTGTGTGTGTGTGTGTGTGTGTGTGTGTGTGTGTGTGTGTGTGTGTGTGTGTGTGTGTGTGTGCGTGTTTGTGTGTGTGTGTTCATACCTACCGCCAGACAAGACTGAGTCTAGGTGAGATGCAGATGAGCTGCTGTCTGTCGTGTCCGTAACCTTAAGGTCCGTAGAATACATACAGTCGAGGTAATTCTGAAAGTTTGATTATTTATGGACAGAACGTCCCATGTGATACTGAGCTGTTCATGAAACGCTAGCTGTTTCTTTCCCGATGAGAGCCATGACTGAATGAATTCTGTCTCGTTTTGTAACCCTGTGCTAGTGATACCCTCGGGAGCAAACAGTTCACCAGCAGTGGTATCGACCCAGTGGCAATGATAACGGAAAAGTATAAAATAAATGTATGTAAAAATTTATGATAACTAGCAAATAATCTTACGACGGATAAATACTACAAAATATAACTAGATCAATCAGCATTACACATATTCCACAAGGAATATTAACAATGATATCATGTCAGATATCATTTATTTCCTAGCAATACACAATTTCTTTACGTGCTGATTTTGATGTGAAATTGACGGCACCAATATATACGATGTAGTTTTGTATAAACATACTGGAAGCAATGCCGACAAATTTCGTCTGAACGCAAGATTTACGACCAGTGATTTGCCACTTTATTCGATATTTTATTACATAACATAACTATATCCACCATTGACGTCCAGAAGTTCCGCTTTAATCTGACTCACTTTTTTATCAATTTTGTGCCAATTCTAATTGTTCAGATATCTATTCCAGATATGTTTTATCACTTTGACGGCGACGCAAGATATTTCAGTTTTATTGTCAGAATCCGCAGTACACATAACTTATCATATTTGGGATTGTGTGCGGGAATAGACTACATATAAAAAGAGTAATGCCACAATAGCGGGACCGATGACTATCTATATGAATACAATAGGTGTTATAGCGGGACCTGTCATTATCTATAGGAAGACAATAGATGCTATAGCGAGAATTTCACTATCTATAAGAAAATAATAGGTACTATAGCGGGACCAGTCATTATCTATAGGAAGGCAATAGGTGCTTTAGCGAGAATCGTCATTATCTGTAGAAAGACAAAATGTGCTATAGCGAGGATTGTCGGATTGTCACTATCTTTAGGAAAACAATAGGTGCTATAGAGAAAATTGACACTATCCATAGGATGACAATAACTGATATATCGAAAATTGACACTATCTATAGAAAGTTAATAGGTGCTATGTCGAGAACTATCTATAGGAAGACAATAGGTGCTGTAGAGACAATTGACACTATCTATAGGAAGACAATAGGTGCCGTAGAGACAATTACCCCTATCTATAGGAAGACAATATGTGTTCTATCGAAATTGTCATTATCTATAGAAACACGATGTGCTATATCGAGAATTGTCACTATCTATAGAAAAACAATAGGTGCTATAACGAGAATTGTCATTATCTATAGGAAGACAAAAGGTGCTATAACGAGAATTGTCACTATCTATAGGAAGACACTAGGTGCTGTAGAGAGAATTGACACTATCTATAGGATATGTGTTATAGAGTGAAGTGACATTATCTATAGAAAGACAACAAGTGTTATAACGAGAATTGTCACTATCTATAGAAGGACAACAAGTGCTTTAGCGAGAATTGCCCATATTTATAGGAAGACAATATGTGTTCTATCGAAAGTGTCACTATCTATAAGAAGACGATAGGTGCTATAGAGAGAATTGGCACTATCTATAGAAAGATAATAGGTGCTATAACGAGAACTGTCATTATCTATAGGAAGACAATAGGTGTTATATAGAGAATTGTCACTATCTATAGGATATGTGTTATAGAGTGAAGTGACATTATCTATAGAAAGACAACAGGTGCTATAGCGAGAATTGTCACTATCTATAGGAAGACAATACATGTAGGTGCTATATCGAGAATTGTCAATATCTATAGGAAGACAATAGGTGCAATAGAAAGAATTGATACTATCGATAGGAAGACAAATTGAAAATTGTCACTATCTATCGGAAGAAAATAACTGATATATCGAGAATTGTCGCAATGTATAGGAAGACGATAGGTGCTATAGAGAGAAATGTCACTATCTATAGGAAGACAATAGGCGCTATATAGAGAATTGACACTGTCGATGAAAAAAATCGAAAGTTGTCAATATCTATTGGAAGAAAATAGCTGATATATAGAGAATTGTCACAATCTATCAGAAGACAATAGACGCTAAAGAGAGAATTGTCACTATCTATATGAAGACAATAGGTGCAATAGAAAGAATTGACACCATCTATAGGAAGAAAATAGCTGATATATCGAGAATTTTCACAATCTATAGGGAGACAATAGGTGCTATATCGAGAATTGTCACTATTTATAGGAAGACAATAGGTGCTATAACGAGAATTGTCATTATCTAAAGGAAGACAATGGATGCTATATCGAGAATTGTCATTATCTAAAGGCAGACAATGGATGCTATATCGAGAATTGTCATTATCTAAAGGAAGACAATGGATGCTATATCGAGAATTGTCACTATCTATAGGAAGACAATAGGTGCTATAACGAGAACTGTCATTATCTGTAGGAAGACAATATATGCTATAACGAGAATTGTCATTATCTATAGGAAGACAATATATGCTATATCGAGAATTGTCATTATCTATAGGAAGACAATAGATGCTATATCGAGAATTGTCATTATCTATAGGAAGACAATAGATGCTATATCGAGAATTGTCATTATCTAAAGGAAGACAATGGATGCTATATCGAGAATTGTCATTATCTAAAGGAAGACAATGGATGCTATATCGAGAATTGTCACTATCTATAGGAAGACAATAGATGCTATATCGAGAATTGTCATTATCTATAGGAAGACAATAGGTGCTATAACGAGAATTGTCATTATCTATAGGAAGACAATGGATGCTATATCGAGAATTGTCATTATCTATAGGAAGACAATAGGTGCTGTAGAGAGAATTGACGCTATCTATAGGAAGACAATAGGTGCTATAACGAGAACTGTCATTATCTATAGGAAGACAATGGATGCTATATCGAGAATTGTCATTATCTATAGGAAGACAATAGGTGCTATAACGAGAATTGTCATTATCTATAGGAAGACAATAGGTGCTATAACGAGAATTGTCATTATCTATAGGAAGACAATATATGCTATATCGAGAATTGTCACTATCTATAGGAAGACAATAGGTGCTGTAGAGAGAATTGACGCTATCTATAGGAAGACAATAGGTGCTATAACGAGAACTGTCATTATCTATAGGAAGACAATATATGCTATATCGAGAATTGTCACTATCTATAGGAAGACAATAGGTGCTGTAGAGAGAATTGACGCTATCTATAGGAAGACAATAGGTGCTATAACGAGAACTGTCATTATCTATAGGAAGACAATAGATGCTATAACGAGAATTGTCATTATCTATAGGAAGACAATAGGTGCTATAACGAGAACTGTCATTATCTATAGGAAGACAATAGATGCTATAACGAGAATTGTCACTATCTATAAGAAGACAATATGTGCTCTAGCGAGAATTATCACTGTCTGTATGAAGACGATAGGTGCAACACGCAATGATTGTTGCTGTCTATAGCAAGGCAATAGGTGTTCAAGCAGAGATTGTTACTATCTTTTGCAAGTCAATATGTGTTAAAGCAAGGATTGTCACCATGCACTCGTATGAGAATACAGCAGTTGCTAAGCAGGCATTGTGACAATCCATTAGAAGACAATAAGTGTTATAGTAGAACCTGTCTGCATCTATTGGGAGACAATATCTTTAAGAAGACAAGAGGTGCTATAGCGGGAATTGGTGTGCATTGCCAAAAGTTTTAATCCACGACATAATGTAAAGAAATGCCAACATTTATAACAAAGAAATGAACAACGATAATAGGTAGAAAGAAATAAAAGTGACTGACTTAGGCTTATGACAGAAGTCACCATGGAAATATACAGCATATAATGATATGAAACAAATATAGAACATATATAACTCTGAATGTCGTGTTTCGACAACTTATGTCTCTTCAGTGATGCTCGTGGCCGAATGATTGGAATCCTCATAATATATAAATATTTGAAGAGCAGTGTTGAAACCAAAATGAGCGAAAAGGTGAACCAAACCAAAGAATCAATCTAAGGACAAAGTTATACGTGATGGAGATACTCCTTAGTTTTAGAGTGATTTACTTAATTTCATGACTGACAAAAAAAACATATAAGGGCATCACCAAGCAAATAATGCAGTTACGAGACCGTCGTATGATGATATTTGATATGACAATGGCCAATTCATTGGTGTGGTTTACAAGTTTATAGGCCCATCTTAAATAAAGACGTACATTTATAGCTAAGGACTAAACAACAGTATTTGTAGGAAGAAAGGGATCTGGCTTAAGCATACGACAAAGTCTTTGCTACTCCCACAAAAATGGGAAAACGTATAAAGAGGACGGCATAAACTTATTTCAGATATCACTGTAATCATACTACTGACGTAGGGCGGTCAAGGTGTTACTGTAATGATACTACTGACGTAGGGCGGTCAAGTTATCACTGTAATGATACTACCGGCGTATGGCCATGAAGTTATCACTGTAATGATACTACCGACGTGGGGCGGTCAAGTTATGACTGTAATGATACTACTGACGTGGGGCGGTCAAGGTGTTACTGTAATGATACTACTGACGTAGGGCGGTCAAGTTATCACTGTAATGATACTACTGACGTAGAGCGGTCAAGGTGTTACTGTAGTGATACTACTGACGTAGGGCGGTCAAGTTATCATTGTAATGGTACTGCTAATGTAAGATGATCAAGTTATCACTGTAATGATACTACTGACTTAAGGCAGTCCAGGTGTTACTGTAATGATACTACTGACGTACGACAGTCAAGTTGTTACTGTAATAATACTACCGACGTACGACGGTCAAGTTGTCACTGTAAGCATACTTTTGACGTGGGGCGGTCAAGGTGTTACTGAATTGATACTAATGGCGTAGGACGGTCAAGTTATCACTGTAATCATACTACTGACGTAGGGCGGTCAAGTTATCACTGTAATGATACTACCGATGTAGGACTGTCAAGTTATCACTGTAATAATACTACTGACATGGGGCGGTCAAGTTATCACTGTAATAATACTACTGACGTGGGGCGGTCAAGGTGTTACTGTAATGATACTACTGACGTAAGGCCGTCCACTTATCACTGCAATAATACTACTGACGTGAGGCCGTCAAGTTATCACTGTAATAATACTACTGACGTAGGGCGGTCAAGTTATCACTGTAATAATACTACTGACGTGGGGCGGTCAAGGGGTTACTGCAATGCTACTACTGACGTACGGCAGTCAAGTTAACACTGTAATGATACTACTGACGTAGGACGGTCAAGTTATCACGGTAATTATACTACTGATGTAGGGCGGTCAAGGTGTTACTGTAATGATACTACTGACGTAAGGCCGTCCACTTATCACTGTAATGATACTACTGACGTAGGGCGGTCAAGTTATCACTGTAATCGTACTACTGATGTAGGGCGGTCAAGTTATCACTGTAATGATACTACTGGTGCAGGGCGGTCAAGTTATCACTGTAATGATATTACTGACGTAGAGCGGTCTAGTTATCACTGCAATGATACTACTGATAGAGGGCGGTCAAGTTATCACTGTAATGATACTACTGACGTAGAGCGGTCTAGTTATCACTGCAATGATACTACTGATAGAGGGCGGTCAAGTTATCACTGTAATGATACTATGACGTAGGACTGTCAAGTTATCACTGTAATAATACTACTGACGTGAGGCGGTCAAGTTATCACTGTAATAATACTACTGACGTGGGGCGGTCAAGGTGTTACTGTAATGATACTACTGACGTAGGGCGGTCAAGTTATCACTGTAATAATACTATAGAGGTAGAGCGGTCAAGGTGTTACTGTAATGATACTACTGACGTGGGGCGGTCAAGTTGTTACTGTAATGATACTACTGACGTAGGACGGTCAATTTATCACTGTAATGATTCTGTCGACGTCAGGCGGTTATGTTATCACTGTAATAATACTACTGACGTAAGACGGTCAAGTTATCACTGTAATGATACTACTGACGTAGGGCGGTCAAGTTATCACTGTAATGATATTACTGACGTAGGGCGGTCAAGTTATCACTGTAATAATACTATTGAGGTAGAGCGGTCAAGGTGTTACTGTAATGATACTACTGACGTGGGGCGGTCAAGTTGTTACTGTAATGATACTACTGACGTAGGACGGTCAATTTATCACTGTAATGATTCTGTCGACGTCAGGCGGTTATGTTATCACTGTAATAATACTACTGACGTAGGGCGGTCAAGTTATCACTGTATTCATACTATTGACGTAGGGCGGTCAGGTTATCACTGTAATGATACTACTGACGTAGGGCGGTCAAGTTATCACTGTGATGATACTACTGGTGCAGGGCGGTCAAGTTATCACTGTAATGATATTACTGACGTAGGGCGGTCAAGTTATCACTATAATGATAATACTGACGTAGAGCGGTCTAGTTATCACTGCATTGATACTACTGATAGAGGGCGGTCAAGTTATCACTGTAATGATACTATGACGTAGGACCGTCAAGTTATCACTGTAATAATACTACTGACGTGGGGCGGTCAAGGTGTTACTGTAATGATACTACTGACGTAGGGCGGTCAAGTTATCACTGTAATAATACTGCTGACGTGAGGCGGTCAAGTTGTCACTGTAATCATACTACTGACATAAGGCGGTCAAGGTGTTACAGTAATGATACTACTGACGTAGGACGGTCACGTTATCACTGTAATAATACTACCAATGTAGGACGGTCAAGGGGTTACTGCAATGCTACTACTGACGTACGGCAGTCAAGTTAACACTGTAATGATACTACTGACGTAGGACGGTCAAGTTATCACGGTAATTATACTACTGATGTAGGGCGGTCAAGGTGTTACTGTAATGATACTACTGCCGTAAGGCCGTCCACTTATCACTGTAATGATACTACTGACGTAGGGCGGTCAAGTTATCACTGTAATCGTACTACTGATGTAGGGCGGTCAAGTTATCACTGTAATGATACTACTGGTGCAGGGCGGTCAAGTTATCACTGTAATGATATTACTGACGTAGAGCGGTCTAGTTATCACTGCAATGATACTACTGATAGAAGGCGGTCAAGTTATCACTGTAATGATACTACTGACGTAGAGCGGTCTAGTTATCACTGCAATGATACTACTGATAGAGGGCGGTCAAGTTATCACTGTAATGATACTATGACGTAGGACTGTCAAGTTATCACTGTAATAATACTACTGACGTGAGGCGGTCAAGTTATCACTGTAATAATACTACTGACGTGGGGCGGTCAAGGTGTTACTGTAATGATACTACTGACGTAGGGCGGTCAAGTTATCACTGTAATAATACTATTGAGGTAGAGCGGTCAAGGTGTTACTGTAATGATACTACTGACGTAGGGCGGTCAAGTTGTTACTGTAATGATACTACTGACGTAGGAGGGTCAATTTATCACTGTATTGATTCTGTCGACGTCAGGCGGTCATGTTATCGCTGTAATAATACTACTGACGTAAGACGGTCAAGTTATCACTGTAATGATACTACTGACGTAAGGCGGTCAAGTTATCACTGTAATGATACTACTGACGTAGGGCGGTCAAGTTATCACTGTATTCATACTACTGACGTGGGGCGGTCAAGTTATCACTGTAATGATACTACTGACGTAGGGCGGTCAAGTTATCACTGTAATGATACTACTGACGTAGGACCGTCAAGTTATCACTGTATTGATACTACTGACGTAGAGCGGTCAAGTTATCACTGTATTCATACTATTGACGTAGGGCTGTCAAGTTATCACTGTAATGATACTACGGACGTAGGACGGTCAAGTTATGACTGTAATGATACTACTGACGGAGGGCGGTCAAGTTATCACTATAATGATACTACTGACGTAGAGCGGGCAAGTTATCACTGTAATGATACTACTGATGTAGGGGGGACAAGTTATCACTGTTAGCATACTAATGAGGAAGGGCGGTCAAGTTATCACTGTAATGATACTACTGACATAGAATGGTCAAGTTATGACTGTAATCATACTACTGAGGGAGGATTGTCAAGTTATCACTGTAATGATACTACCGACGTAGGGCAGTCAAGTTATGACTGTAATGATGATACTGACGTAGGGCGGTCAAGTGATGACTGTAATCATACTACTGAGGGAGGGCGGTCAAGGTGTTACTGTAATGATACTACTGACGTAGGGCGGTCAAGTTATCACTGTAATGATACTACCGACGTAGGATGGTCAAGTTATGACTGTAATCTTACTACTGAGGGAGGGCGGTCAAGGTGTTACTGTAATGATACTACTGACGTAGAGCGGTCCAGGTGTTACTGTTATGATACTATGACGTAGGGCGGTCAAGTTGTCACTGTAATGATACTACCGACGTAGGATGGTCATGTTATGACTGTAATCATACTACTGAGGGAGGGCAGTCAAGGTGTTACTGTAATGATACTACTGACGTAGGGCGGTCAAGTTATCACTGTAATGATACGACCGGCGTATGGCCATGAATTTATCACTGCAATGATACTACCGACGTGGGGCGGTCAAGTTATCACTGTAATGATACTACTGACGCGGGGCGGTCAAGGTGTTACTGTAATGATACTACTGACGTAGGGCGGTCAAATTATCACTGTAATCATACTACTGAGGTAGGGCGGTCAAGGTGTTACTGAAATGATACTACGGACGTAGGGCAGCCAAGTTATCACTGTAATGATGATACTGCCGTAGGGCGGTCTAGTTATGACAGTAATGATACTACCGACGAAGGATGATCAAATTATCACTGTAATCATACTACTGAGGTAGGGCGGTCAAGGTGTTACTGAAATGATACTACTGACGTAGAGCGGTCAAGGTGTTACTATAATGATACTACCGACGTAGCATGGTCAAGTTATGACTGTAATCATACTACTGAGGGAGGGCGGTCAAGGTGTTACTGTAATGATACTACTGACGTAGAGCGGTCAAGGTGTTACTGTAATGATACTATTGCCGTAGGGCGGTCAAGTTATCACTGTAATGATACTACCGACGTAGGATGGTCAAGTTATGACTGTAATCATACTACTGAGGGAGGGCGGTCAAGGTGTTACTGTAATGATACTACTGACGTAGGGCGGTCAAGTTATCACTGTAATGATACTACCGGCGTATGGCCATGAAGTTATCACTGTAATGATACTACTGACGTGGGGCGGTCAAGGTGTTACTGTAATGATACTACTGACGTAGGGCGGTCAAATTATCACTGTAATCATACTACTGAGGTAGGGCGGTCAAGGTGTTACTGTAATGATACTACTGACGTAGGGCAGCCAAGTTATCACTGTAATGATGATACTGACGTTCGGCGGTCAAGTTATGACAGTAATGATACTACCGACGTAGGATGGTCAAGTTATCACTGTAATGATACTACCGACGTAGGATGGTCAAGTTATGACTGTAATCATACTACTGAGGGAGGGCGGTCAAGGTGTTACTGTAATGATACTACTGACGTAAAGCGGTCAAGGTGTTACTGTAATGATACTATGACGTAGGGCGGTCAAGTTGTCACTGTAATGATACTACCGACGTAGGATGGTCAAGTTATGACTGTAATCATACTACTGAGGGAGGGCGGTCAAGGTGTTACTGTAATGATACTACCGGCGTATGGCCATAAATTTATCACTGTAATGATACTGCCGACGTGGGTCGGTCAAGTTATCACTGTAATGATACTACTGACGTGGGGCGGTCAAGGTGTTACTGTAATGATACTACTGACGTAGGGCGGTCAAATTATCACTGTAATCATACTACTGAGGTAGGGCGGTCAAGGTGTTACTGTAATGATACTACTGACGTAGGGCAGCCAAGTTATCACTGTAATGATGATACTGACGTAGGGCGGTCAAGTTATGACAGTAATGATACTACCGACGAAGGATGGTCAGGTTATGACTGTAATCATACTACTGGGGGAGGGCGCTCAAGGTGTTACTGTAATGATACTACTGAGGTAGGGCGGTCATGTTATCACTGTAATGATACTACCGACGTAGGATGGTCAAGTTTTGACTGTAATCATACTACTGAGGGAGGGCGCTCAAGGTTTTACTATAATGATACTACTGAGGTAGGGCGGTCAAGTTATCACTGTAATGATACTACCGACGTAGGATGGTCAAGTTTTGACTGTAATCATACTACTGAAGGAGGGCGGTCAAGGTGTTACTGTAATGACACTACTGACGTAGGATGGTCAAGTTATCACTGTAATGATACTACCGGCGTAGGACGGTCAAGTTATCACTGTAATGATAATACTGACGTGGGATGGTCAAGTTATCACTGTAATCATGGTACCGACGTAGGACAGTCAAGTTTTCACTGTAATAATACTGTTGACAGTAGCTGTCAAGTTGACGTGGGGCGGTCAAGTTATCACTGTAATGATACTACCGACGTAGGATGGTCAAGTTTTGACTGTAATCATACTACTGACGTGGGATCGTCAAGTTATCACTGAAATAATACTACTGACGTAGGGCGGTCAAGTTATCACTGTAATAATACTACTGACGTAGGGCGGTCAAGTTATCACTGTAATCATACTACTGAGGGAGGGCGGTCAATGTGTTACTGTAATGATACTACTGACGTAGGGCGGTCAAGTTGTTACTGTAATGATACTACTGACGTAGGACGGTCAAGTTATCACTGTAATGATTCTGTCGACGTCAGGCGGTCATGTTATCACTGTAATCATACTACTGACGTGTGGCGGTCAAGTTATCACTGTAATGATACTACTGACGTAGGGCGGTCAAGTTATCACTGTAATGATACTACTGACGTAGGGCGGTCAAGTTATCACTGTAATGATACTACTGACGTAGGGCGGTCAAGTTATCACTGTATTCATACTATTGACGTGGGGCGGTCAAGTTATCACTGTAATGATACTACCGACGTAGGGCAGTCAAGTTATCACTGTAATGATGATACTGACGTAGGGCGGTCAAGTTATGACTGTAATCATACTACTGAGGGAGGGCGGTCAAGGTGTTACTGTAATGATACTACTGACGTAGGGCGGTCAAGTTATCACTGTAATGATACTACCGACGTAGGATGGTCAAGTTATGACTGTAATCTTACTACTGAGGGAGGGCGGTCAAGGTGTTACTGTAATGATACTACTGACGTAGAGCGGTCCAGGTGTTACTGTTATGATACTATGACGTAGGGCGGTCAAGTTGTCACTGTAATGATACTACCGACGTAGGATGGTCATGTTATGACTGTAATCATACTACTGAGGGAGGGCAGTCAAGGTGTTACTGTAATGATACTACTGACGTAGAGCGGACAAGTTATCACTGTAATGATACGACCGGCGTATGGCCATGAATTTATCACTGTAATGATACTACCGACGTGGGGCGGTCAAGTTATCACTGTAATGATACTACTGACGCGGGGCGGTCAAGGTGTTACTGTAATGATACTACTGACGTAGGGCGGTCAAATTATCACTGTAATCATACTACTGAGGTAGGGCGGTCAAGGTGTTACTGAAATGATACTACGGACGTAGGGCAGCCAAGTTATCACTGTAATGATGATACTGCCGTAGGGCGGTCTAGTTATGACAGTAATGATACTACCGACGAAGGATGATCAAATTATCACTGTAATCATACTACTGAGGTAGGGCGGTCAAGGTGTTACTGAAATGATACTACTGACGTAGAGCGGTCAAGGTGTTACTATAATGATACTACCGACGTAGCATGGTCAAGTTATGACTGTAATCATACTACTGAGGGAGGGCGGTCAAGGTGTTACTGTAATGATACTACTGACGTAGAGCGGTCAAGGTGTTACTGTAATGATACTACCGACGTAGGTTGGTCAAGTTATGACTGTAATCATACTACTGAGGGAGGGCGGTCAAGGTGTTACTGTAATGATACTACTGACGTAGGGCGGTCAAGTTATCACTGTAATGATACTACCGGCGTATGGCCATGAAGTTATCACTGTAATGATACTACTGACGTGGGGCGGTCAAGGTGTTACTGTAATGATACTACTGACGTAGGGCGGTCAAATTATCACTGTAATCATACTACTGAGGTAGGGCGGTCAAGGTGTTACTGTAATGATACTACTGACGTAGGGCAGCCAAGTTATCACTGTAATGATGATACTGACGTTCGGCGGTCAAGTTATGACAGTAATGATACTACCGACGTAGGATGGTCAAGTTATCACTGTAATGATACTACCGACGTAGGATGGTCAAGTTATCACTGTAATCATACTACTGAGGGAGGGCGGTCAAGGTGTTACTGTAATGATACTACTGACGTAGAGCGGTCAAGGTGTTACTGTAATGATACTATGACGTAGGGCGGTCAAGTTGTCACTGTAATGATACTACCGACGTAGGATGGTCAAGTTATGACTGTAATCATACTACTGATGGAGGGCGGTCAAGGTGTTACTGTAATGATACTACCGGCGTATGGCCATAAATTTATCACTGTAATGATACTGCCGACGTGGGGCGGTCAAGTTATCACTGTAATGATACTACTGACGTGGGGCGGTCAAGGTGTTACTGTAATGATACTACTGACGTAGGGCGGTCAAATTATCACTGTAATCATACTACTGAGGTAGGGCGGTCAAGGTGTTACTGTAATGATACTACTGACGTAGGGCAGCCAAGTTATCACTGTAATGATGATACTGACGTAGGGCGGTCAAGTTATGACAGTAATGATACTACCGACGAAGGATGGTCAGGTTATGACTGTAATCATACTACTGGGGGAGGGCGCTCAAGGTGTTACTGTAATGATACTACTGAGGTAGGGCGGTCATGTTATCACTGTAATGATACTACCGACGTATGATGGTCAAGTTTTGACTGTAATCATACTACTGAGGGAGGGCGCTCAAGGTTTTACTATAATGATACTACTGAGGTAGGGCGGTCAAGTTATCACTGTAATGATACTACCGACGTAGGATGGTCAAGTTTTGACTGTAATCATACTACTGAAGGAGGGCGGTCAAGGTGTTACTGTAATGATACTACTGACGTAGGATGGTCAAGTTATCACTGTAATGATACTACCGACGTAGGACGGTCAAGTTATCACTGTAATGATAATACTGACGTGGGACGGTCAAGTTATCACTGTAATCATGGTACCGACGTAGGACAGTCAAGTTTTCACTGTAATAATACTATTGACAGTAGCTGTCAAGTTGACGTGGGGCGGTCAAGTTATCACTGTAATGATACTACCGACGTAGGATGGTCAAGTTTTGACTGTAATCATACTACTGACGTGGGATCGTCAAGTTATCACTGAAATAATACTACTGACGTAGGATGGTCAAGTTATCACTGTAATAATACTACTGACGTAGGACGGTCAAGTTATCACTGTAATGATAATACTGACGTAGGGCGGTCAATGTGTTACTGTAATGATACTACTGACGTAGGGCGGTCAAGTTGTTACTGTAATGATACTACTGACGTAGGACGGTCAAGTTATCACTGTAATGATTCTGTCGACGTCAGGCGGTCATGTTATCACTGTAATCATACTACTGACGTGTGGCGGTCAAGTTAGCACTGTAATGATACTACTGACGTAGGGCGGTCAAGTTATCACTGTAATGATACTACTGACGTAGGGCGGTCAAGTTATCACTGTAATGATACTACTGACGTAGGGCGGTCAAGTTATCACTGTATTCATACTATTGACGTAGGGCGGTCAAGTTATCACTGTAATGATACTACTGACGTAGGGCGGTCAAGTTATCACTGTGATGATACTACGGACGTAGGACGGTCAAGTTATCACTGTAATGATACTACTGAGGGAGGGTGGTCAAGTTATCACTATAATGATACTACTGACGTAGGACGGTCAAGTTATCACTGTAGTGATACTACTGACGTAGGGCGGGCAAGTTATCACTGTAATGATACTAATGATGTAGGGCGGTCAAGTTATCACTGTAAGCATACTACTGAGGTAGGGCGGTCAAAGTGTTACTGTAATGATGCTACTGACGTACGGCGGTCAAGTTATCACTGTAAGCATACTACTGAGGTAGGGCGGTCAAAGTGTTACTGTAATGATGCTACTGACGTAGGGCGGTCAAGTTATGACTGTAATCATACTACTGAGGGAGGATGGTCAATTTATCACTGTAATGATACTACCGACGTAGGGCAGTCAAGTTATCACTGTAATGATGATACTGACGTAGGGCGGTCAAGTTATGACTGTAATCATACTACTGAGGGAGGGCGGTCAAGGTGTTACTGTAATGATACTACTGACGTAGAGCGGTCAAGGTGTTACTGTAATGATACTATGACGTAGGGCGGTCAAGTTGTCACTGTAATGATACTACCGACGTAGGATGGTCAAGTTATGACTGTAATCATACTACTGAGGGAGGGCGGTCAAGGTGTTACTGTAATGATACTACTGACGTAGGGCGGTCAAGTTATCACTGTAATGATACTACCGGCGTATGGCCATAAAGTTATCACTGTAATGATACTGCCGACGTGGGGCGGTCAAGTTATCACTGTAATGATACTACTGACGTGGGGCGGTCAAGGTGTTACTGTAATGATACTACTGACGTAGGGCGGTCAAATTATCACTGTAATCATACTACTGAGGTAGGGCGGTCAAGGTGTTACTGTAATGATACTACTGACGTAGGGCAGCCAAGTTATCACTGTAATGATGATACTGACGTAGGGCGGTCAAGTTATGACAGTAATGATACTACCGACGAAGGATGGTCAAGTTATGACTGTAATCATACTACTGAGGGAGGGCGCTCAAGGTGTTACTGTAATGATACTACTGAGGTAGGGTGCTCAAGTTATCACTGTAATGATACTACCGACGTAGGATGGTCAAGTTATGACTGTAATCATACTACTGAGGGAGGGCGCTCAAGGTGTTATTGTAATGATACTATTGAGGTAGGGCGGTCAAGTTATCACTGTAATGATACTACCGACGTAGGATGGTCAAGTTTTGACTGTAATCATACTACTGAGGGAGGGCGGTCAAGGTGTTACTGTAATGATACTACTGACGTAGGATGGTCAAGTTATCACTGTAATGATACTACCGACGTAGGACGGTCAAGTTATCACTGTAATGATAATACTGACGTGGGACGGTCAAGTTATCACCGTAATCATGGTACCGACGTAGGACAGTCAAGTTATCACTGTAATAATACTATTGACAGTAGCTGTCAAGTTGACGTAGGGCGGTCAAGTTATCACTGTAATGATACTACCGACGTAGGATGGTCAAGTTTTGACTGTAATCATACTACTGACGTGGGATCGTCAAGTTGTTACTGTAATGATACTACCGACCTAGGGCGGTCAAGTTATCACTGAAATAATACTACTGACTTAGGGCGGTCAAGTTATCACTGTAATAATACTACTGACGTAGGGCGGTCAAGTTATCACTGTAATCATACTACTTAGGGAGGGCGGTCAAGGTGTTACTGTAATGATACTACTGACGTAGAGCGGTCAAGGTGTTACTATAATGATACTATGACGTAGGGCGGTCAAGTTATCACTGTAATGATACTACCGACGTAGGATGGTCAAGTTTTGACTGTAATCATACTACTGAGGGTGGGCGCTCAAGGTGTTACTGTAATGATACTACTGACGTAGGGCGGTCAAGTTATTACTGTAATGATACTACCGACGTAGGATGGTCAAGTTTTGACTGTAATCATACTACTGAGGGAGGGCGGTCAAGGTGTTACTGTAATGATACTACTGACGTAGGATGGTCAAGTTATCACTGTAATGATACTACCGACGTAGGATGGTCAAGTTATGACTGTAATCATACTACTGACGTAGGGCGGTCAAGTTATCACTGTAATGATACTACCGACGTAGGATTGTTCAAGTTTTGACTGTAATCATACTACTGAGGGAGGGCGCTCAAGGTGTTACTGTAATGATACTACTGACGTAGGCGGTCAAGTTATTACTGTAATGATACTACCGACGTAGGATGGTCAAGTTTTGACTGTAATCATACTACTGAGGGAGGGCGGTCAAGGTGTTACTGTAATGATACTACTGACGTAGGATGGTCAAGTTATCACTGTAATGATACTACCGACGTAGGGCGGTCAAGTTATCACTGTAATGATAATACTGACGTGGGACGGTCAAGTTATCACCGTAATCATGGTACCGACGTAGGACAGTCAAGTTATCACTGTAATAATACTATTGACAGTAGCTGTCAAGTTGACGTAGGGCGGTCAAGTTATCACTGTAATGATACTACCGACGTAGGATGGTCAAGTTTTGACTGTAATCATACTACTGAGGGAGGGCGGTCAAGGTGTTACTGTAATGATACTACTGACGTAGTGCGGTCAAGTTATCACTGTAATGATGATACTGACGTAGGGCGGTCAAGTTATCACTGTAATCATACTACTGACGTAGGGCGGTCAAGTTATCACTGTAATAATACTACTGACGTAGGGCGGTCAAGTTATCACTGTAATCATACTACTGAGGGAGGGCGGTCAAGGTGTTACTGTAATGATACTACTGACGTAGAGCGGTCAAGGTGTTACTATAATGATACTATGACGTAGGGCGGTCAAGTTATCACTGTAATGATACTACCGACGTAGGATGGTCAAGTTATGACTGTAATCATACTACTGACGTAGGGCGGTCAAGGTGTTACTGTAATGATACTACTGACGTAGTGCGGTCAAGTTATCACTGTAATGATGATACTGACGTAGGGCGGTCAAGTTATCACTGTAATCATACTACTGACGTAGGATGGTCATGGAGAGAAAGGCCTTGTGGAAAGGTTAACCGAAATTTGACGCAGAAACTAAAACTGCATCAAAAGAGAAGGAATTTATTTCATCCCAGAAAAGGAAAACAAAAACAAAAAACGAAAGAAATAACAAAAAACAAAAAACAAAAACAAAAAAAAACCCCCCAAAACAAAACAAAACAAAAAGCAATGAAATTTTAAAGAGCCATGATAGAGTCACATTTTTGTTTTTTACATTGGAAAATTAACATATCTCCTTCACTGCTTGTTGTCTACGTGAACTATTATAATTCTTAATGATACTGTGTGTAAATGTGGGCAATGCGTTTGACATAACGCTAGGCACTTAGGATGCAGTGAGAGACGGGCCAATCCGCTGCACACGTATCGACTGTCAATATTTACAGTCGTATACGTCCGAGTGTTTGCCTCAATTATTTTGTCACAAAATTATACAAGGATCAATGCTAATTCGACGCTGATGCAATATATTTAGACAAGATAAAATTGAATTTCTTCCAAAGTGTCAAGCTGTTGTCAGTGTTCCATGATCTTAGACACTATGTGTCGGATATAGAACGGTTTGAATAACATATTTGATGCAGATATTTATATTTGATGTCTTCTGTTTGAGAGGCAGCCATCGTGTGATTTAAGATACCGAAAGATAAAAGCAATGTAGGGTTCATTACAAAATAAAGGGCAGTAATGTAGCTTTGTATACATCGGTCGGATAACGAGTCCTATATGGCATGTCTTTGTCCACTTATCTGTCCGTTGCTGACATGCCATTGCTCTCTTATTTCATCATATCTTTGTCCACTTATCTGTCCGTTGCTGACATGCCATTGCTCTCTTATTTCATCATATCTTTGTCCACTTATCTGTCCGTTGCTGACGTGCCATTGCTCTCTTATTTCATCATATCTCTGTCCACTTATCTGTCCGTTGCTGACATGCCATTGCTCTCTTATTTCATCATATCTCTGTCCACTTATCTGTCCGTTGCTGACGTGTCATTGCTCTCTTATTTCATCAAATCTTTGTCCACTTACCTGTCCGTTGCTGACATGCCATTGCTCTCTTATTTCATCATATCTTTGTCCACTTACCTGTCCGTTGCTGACATGCCATTGCTCTCTTATTTCATCATATCTCTGTCCACTTACCTGTCCGTTGCTGACATGTCATTGCTCTCTTATTTCATCATATCTTTGTCCACTTATCTGTCCGTTGCTGACGTGCCATTGCTCTCTTATTTCATCATATCTCTGTCCACTTATCTGTCCGTTGCTGACGTGCCATTGCTCTCTTATTTCATCATATCTCTGTCCACTTATCTGTCCGTTGCTGACGTGCCATTGCTCTCTTATTTCATCATATCTCTGTCCACTTATCTGTCCGTTGCTGACGTGCCATTGCTCTCTTATTTCATCATATCTTTGTCCACTTATCTGTCCGTTGCTGACGTGCCATTGCTCTCTTATTTCATCATATCTCTGTCCACTTATCTGTCCGTTGCTGACATGCCATTGCTCTCTTATTTCATCATATCTCTGTCCACTTATCTGTCCGTTGCTGACATGCCATTGCTCTCTTATTTCATCATATCTTTGTCCACTCATCTGTCCGTTGCTGACGTGCCATTGCTCTCTTATTTCATCATATCTCTGTCCACTTATCTGTCCGTTGCTGACGTGCCATTGCTCTCTTATTTCATCATATCTTTGTCCACTCATCTGTCCGTTGCTGACGTGCCATTGCTCTCTTATTTCATCATATCTCTGTCCACTTATCTGTCCGTTGCTGACGTGCCATTGCTCTCTTATTTCATCATATCTTTGTCCACTTATCTGTCCGTTGCTGACGTGCCATTGCTCTCTTATTTCATCGAACCACAATTAGAACTTTATAAATATTCTACTGCTTGCGTCACCATGATCTGTCAAAGGTAACCACTCATATGACATATGACATAGGCCTCCACAAACCACGAATATATACAAATAGATATCCATATATATAATTAATATGATAGAATCACATGTAAGAGTAGTATAAAAGTGCGAACTAATTCAGAGTAGTTTAAAATACGCTTCTCTGTCAAGTATTTTTGAAAAGAATTATTGTCATATCAAATGGCCGTATTTAGTCGGTATCGGAACTACACTACAATCGAATATTTTTGTGATGTCCTTGTGTTTTTTATTTTTTATTTTTTATTATTATTATTTTTTTTATGGTGCCTCAGGCGGTGCATCTACGATTACTCGCGTCGCATTTTTCTGGAGCCTATATATTCGATCTAGCTGTGAATTCGCAGCATTGCCATGTATAGTTAAACAGTATGAAGAATAAATGTAGTAAAATAAAGTATTTTATGTTAAAGAACTAGGTATCGTTTTGTTTCCGCAAGAGCGATGTTTTATTCGTAATACTTTTTACAAACTTCAGTAATATGTTTATTAAGGTGGAGGTTGTTATCAAAATGTACGCCTAGAAACTTATCGTCAAGAGTGTTTTCTGTTGATGATTATTAATTTCCAAAAAAAAAGAGATGTTTTCGCAATTTTTGAGTCTTTGTTGTGAACCGATCAACATACACGAACAGTTTCATTAGGGGCCGGCCATTTGATTCTGAGGGGTGTGTGTGTGTGTGTGTGTGTGTGGGGGGGGGGGGGGGGGGGTTATTTTCAGAATAGAATATTTATTTTCTTGTTATCCTGGGCCGGATTATTTATTTTCTTGACTTTTTGTTGCCAATGAATATTTATATATGCCATTAACAAAGCACATGCTAATAAAACGTAAACTCAACAAATACTATACAAACACTACTTTAACTGCATAGGTCTTTATACTGCTAGTTTCTATAATGAAGTGTATAGTCTCTCTTAGTCTTTGGTATCCAGAGGGAAAATTTTCAATTTATCACTGTAGACGGATGTGTGAGGAGGTGTTGCTGTTTTGGCATCCTGTCCGAATGATAATATCTTATTCGTTTTTGACTTACTTTGAACTATGTTATTTTAATACAAAAAAAAGGCATTTCATAAATATTTTGATCAGGTTAGAAATAAGGCAAATTCCATTAAGACCCCTTTTGGCCACTCGTTTTAACGTTAAAATATCGGTATGCCTGGCATAGAAATGAGGGGCGGACAACATGAGGGAAGTCGGGGAGAGGGATTGGAAATCGGCAGCAAGGGGACGCAAATGACACTATTCCGAACAAGAATCTGGAGAGAAAATCTCCCAGAAAGCAGATGCTAGAGCCCTTGTTCCTTGTCTGCTCCTTAAAATGGACATGCAAATATATTTTTTAAAAAGCAACAAGTCTATAAAGTTTTGTTGAGCATATTGAATAACAAGGTTTGTCCATTGCTATACATTCTGAAATGTGAGTTGTACAGTTAAACCACTACACAGTAATTGTACAGGGAGAAAATCAACTTGTTTTCTGTAGAACATTCAGCTTTATATTTGCATGATCTGGTATTTGTACAAGCTAGAAACCAGAATATTTATTTTCATTTCAGTCAAAGCCAGATTCTCATTTCCAGCATTTTCAGGATCAGAATATTTAATATCTATTTCAAAAAAATGCCAGCCCCCCCCCCCTTTTTTTCGGAATCAAATGGTCGTCCCCTTCATGACCATGCAGTTTTCATCACACTAGATACTACTAATCACGGTACTAATGCGGCTGCAATCGTAACAACTCGTCCATTTCCGTACGCAAATAAGACTCGTACGTAGTCAGCCATTTGGGACTACTTCCAGTTGTTATGTAAACACACATGGCCATGATTAGCATGTCTGTCATGTTTGCACGAAAATAGGCAATTATGCTCATTGCCTGCTTTTGTGTATATTTGTTTCTCTCTGATTCGGTGAATTAGTATGATTTTTTCATAGCGGAGACGACGCACGTGCACTAGTTAAATGTCACTTTGAATTTCCTCTGATTTGTTTCCAATGTTCTAACATTTAAAAAAAATATTGAAATTCGCTATGATTACTGAATTGCCGTGACGATTGTATAATATTCATAAAATCGAGTATTACTTTTCATACTGAACTTCTCATATCCAAAATTACAAAAACAATCTTATGAACTTTTTTTCGCCTCATTTGGCATTGTGCTCCTACGAGGAAAGCCGAAGAATTTAAGCGATTCGGTATATATCGCTGCGCCGTGGGGCTTCCGAGTGTATTTTTGTGAAAAATGGTGATGGTGTTCCTATTGATGCGGCAGTAGATTTATGCAATGCTGCGTCATCTGCAAATAGGTCAATAAGAGAAATTTTACATGGAACGAGAGATAATCTATATACAATAAGAGTAATATAGGATCTAAAACAGATCCTTGGGCTACTCCACAAGATATAGTAGTATGGCTAGATTGTATATTTTCTATGTTGACGGTCTGTACTCTGTTCGACAGAGTTGTTGTTTAAGGGAATTTGGTGGTTAACAATATTGAAAGCTTTTCACGGTCAAGCAAAACTACACCTGTTACATGTAATACTATTGTTAATATTGGCTATCCATTTTCCAGCAAGTTTGGTAAAAACTGTTCGGCATGAATGCATCTTGCAAAACCTCAGTTGTGTCTATTGCAATGCCAGTAAAAAAGTTTAAAACATGAAACAAAACGCACTGTGTATGTATGGATGGAATAATAAATCCTGTATATAATCAAATAAAGAGAATGTGATATCGCTTCTGAATCTAATCTGGGAATGATGGTCATCGATCTGATACGCCAGCGGGGGCGCATATATGTTCCTGGAAAACCAGGTGGTTCTGATGGGGGTCCGTTACGGGTTTGTACTTACGATCTTTAGTGAAAATGACTTAAGGATTTATTTTGTAAATAGGTAAAAGAAATTGCATATGATTCTTTGTGAAAATGCTTACTGGGTCCTAGAGAGTCGATACCTACTGGGTCCTAGAGAGTCGATACCTAGGGGGTCCTAGAGAGTCGATACCGACTCTGTCCAGAGAGTCGATACCTACTGGGTCCTAGAGAGTCGATACCCGCTGGGTCCTAGAGAGTTGATACCTATTGGATACTAAAGAGTCGATACCTATTGGGTCCTAGAGAGTCGATAGCTGTTGGGTACTAGAGAATTGATACTCGCGTGGTCTTAGAGAGTCGATACCTATTGGGTCCTACAGAGTCGATACCTGTTGGGTCCTAGAGAGTCGATACCTGTTGGATCCTAGAGAGTCGATACCTGTTGGGTCCTAGAGAGTCGATACCTGTTGGATCCTAGAGAGTCGATACCTGTTGGGTCCTAGAGAGTCGATACCTGTTGGATCCTAGAGAGTCGATACCTGTTGGATCCTAGAGAGTCGATACCTGTTGGGTCCTAGAGAGTCGATACCTGTTGGATCCTAGAGAGTCGATACCTGTTGGGTCCTAGAGAGTCGATACCTGTTGGGTCATAGAGAGTCGATACCTGTTGGATACTAAAGAGTCGATACCTGTTGGGTCCTAGAGAGTCGATACCTATTGGGTCCTAGAGAGTCGATACCTGTTGGATACTAAAGAGTCGATACCTATTGGGTCCTAGAGAGTCGATACCTGTTGGGTCCTAGAGAGTCGATACCTGTTGGGTCCTAGAGAGTCGATACCTGTTGGGTCCTAGAGAGTTGATACCCATTGGGTCCTACAGAGTCGATACCTGTTGGATCCTAGAGAGTCGATACCTATTGGATCCTAGAGAGTCGATACCTGTTGGGTCCTACAGAGTCGATACCTATTGGGTCCTAGAGAGTCGATACCTGTTGGGTCCTAGAGAGTCGATACCTGTTGGGTCCTAGAGAGTCGATACCTATTGGGTCCTAGAGAGTCGATACCTGTTGGATCCTAGAGAGTCGATACCTATTGGATCCTAGAGAGTCGATACCTGTTGGGTCCTAGAGAGTCGATACCTGTTGGGTCCTAGAGAGTCGATACCTGTTGGGTCCTAGAGAGTCGATACCTGTTGGATACTAAAGAGTCGATACCTATTGGGTCCTACAGAGTCGATAGCTGTTGGGTCCTAGAGAGTCGATACCTGTTGGGTCCTAGAGAGTCGATACCTGTTGGGTCCTAGAGAGTCGATACCTGTTGGATACTAAAGAGTCGATACCTATTGGGTCCTACAGAGTCGATACCTGTTGGATCCTAGAGAGTCGATACCTATTGGATCCTAGAGAGTCGATACCTGTTGGGTCCTAGAGAGTCGATACCTGTTGGGTCCTAGAGAGTCGATACCTGTTGGGTCCTAGAGAGTCGATACCTGTTGGATACTAAAGAGTCGATACCTATTGGGTCCTACAGAGTCGATACCTGTTGTATCCTAGAGAGTCGATACCTATTGGATCCTAGAGAGTCGATACCTGTTGGGTCCTAGAGAGTCGATACCTGTTGGATACTAAAGAGTCGATACCTATTGGGTCCTACAGAGTCGATACCTGTTGGATCCTAGAGAGTCGATACCTATTGGATCCTAGAGAGTCGATACCTGTTGGGTCCTAGAGAGTCGATACCAGCTGTTGGGTCCTAGAGAGTCGATACCCGCTGGGTCTTAGAGAGTCGATACCTATTGGGTCCTACAGAGTCGATACCTGTTGGGTACTAGAGAGTCGATACCTATTGGGTCCTAGAGCGCCGATATCCGCTGGGTCCTATAGGGTCCTAGAGAGTCGATACCCGCTGATTTGCCATTCTTTTATTTTCTCGGCATATAACGCACATTAGCTTCTGTAATTGATCTTAGTTCAAATGTTTATGTTGGTACAATTTTCCTTTCTGTAAATTCTTTATGGGTACTAAATGTATTAACAGGATCTATATCATATCACATTTCATAATATAATCTGATAATATCGTGTAAGGTTCATTAAAAACTTCAACAATTTCAAATTCAGATTCGGCTGTAGTAGCACCATCACATAGCTTAATGGGTATAGTGTAAGTCTCGTTGATTATAATTTGTTAAGTCGCGGTAAGTTATCTCCAAGTGTGTATTCTTTTTGTCTGATTTCGGTAGACTGCGTGTGGCTCATACTGGATAATGATCGGATAATGCAATGCTGGGGACATTGATTTCTTGTATATTGTTAGGACAATTGGTGTATGCGTGGTCAATTAGCGTGCTAGATTGAGCAGTTACACGCGTAAGGGTTGTATTATCTGTGAGAAATTAAATGTTTCAAGAGCGACTGACAAGTATGAAGGGGGTCATTGTTTATCATTCCATTGTCATTACAGGATGTAGCTTTTAAATGATCTACCTAAGAGGTCAGAGTGGAATGGGGTCAGTTTGTTTGATTGACTGATTGTTTGATTGATTGATTGACTGATGGATTGATTGATTGATTGATATTGTTTTACATCTGCCTCAGCATTGCATACAAATTTAGACCTTTGCAACGATCCCCACCCGATGCAGTGAGGGCTCATTTACCTGCCACGCCTATCGTAACACGGGACTTATGGTGTTTACTGTTTCATCCGAAAGACAGAACACCGGTGCGCCCAGGGCTGCAGTCGAACCCGGGACCTCTCGATCACGAGCCAAACACCTTATCCACTTGGCCATACCGGTCTGGGCCTGTTTGCCAGGGGAGGTAAACGTCAAAAGAGTAAACTACAAATATGAAGAAAGTAAACTGCGGTCATGGATTACTTGTGTAATTCATTAAGGTGAAGTTTTGAGGAGAGATTCGATAATATTTATAACCATTATTGTTTGGTTAGTTTGGTTGTGGTTGTTTCTGTGCCCATTGTTCTGAGTTTAATATTGGTTATGTTTTATAGCTGCTTTTTATTGTTAGATTTTATTATTAGGGTTATACGGCCTGGGTCAGGTGCTGCTCAATTCTGTGATTGTAAGATCTAAAACCATTGAATCTGCACTAATATGCATTAACGTAAAAGATATATATCAATTTGTCACACATATGTATTACCTATGATTATATCCTTAAATATTTGAGCATGTACAATAATATTATAATATGATAATATAATATACTATACATTCCTGATGAGGGAACACATTGTTCTGAAATATCAGTGGCGGATTTTGAGGGGAATCGCGGGGCCTGCTCCCTCCCCCCTCTCTATTCACCAAAAGTATGAAATCTAGTAAAACTTCAGAATTGACAGCCAAAATGGCTTAATATTTGATTAATAATTAGGGGTTACCATACGAGTGTGTTTTACAAAAACTGACAGGGTGTCGGCGAATATCCTGTCTGTAACTGAGTTTCAATGCGAGGCGTTAGCAAATTGTTTGTAACACGGGATCTCATTGGCTGTCCGATTTAAAAACTGCAAGGGAATTCACGATACCCTGCAGTTTTTAATATGACGGCATGATACCCTACAGTTTTTAATATGACGTCTTTGTGATTAGCGACTTGGTTTAGAAAACGGTAACTCTGTGCATATTACCTCTAGTTGCAATTATTTTTGTCAAATGCATTAATATGGGGTTACCATGCTTGTGTTTTACATATAACTGTCAGGGTATCCCCCGATACCCTGTCAGTTTTTGTAAACACTCGCATGGAAACCCTTAAGTATACACCTGTATCGAAGTAACGAATAAATCTTTGTTAACATATTTATAGATTTTATAGATATAGTAATACGTTTAAATAAACATGTTTACACCTCTATTGTTCAAGTTATAGCTACGTCGTATGCTTCTAGCCCAATTAAATTTGGTGACAGATGATGCATTCACCGTAATGGATTGTGCTCCATGTATTGTTTCTTTTTTCCGCTAAATACAATATGATAGTCTATTTACTATAAACAATATTATAGTCTATTTACTATAAACAATATGATAGTCTATTTACTATAAACAATATGATAGTCTATTTACTATAAACAATATGATAGTCTATTTACTATAAACAATATGATGGTGTATTCACTATAAACAATATGATAGTCTATTTACTATAAACAATATGATAGTCTATTTACTATAAACAATATGATAGTCTATTTACTATAAACAATATGATAGTCTATACTATAAACAATATTATAGTCTATTCACTATATACGATATGATATTCTATTTACTATATTCAATATGATAGTCTATTTACTATAAACAATATGATGGTGTATTCACTATAAACAATATGATAGTCTATTTACTATAAACAATATGATGGTGTATTCACTATAAACAATATGATAGTCTATACTATAAACAATATGATAGTCTATACTATAAACAATATTATAGTCTATTCACTATATACGATATGATATTCTATTTATTATAAACAATATCATAGTCTATTTACTATATACAATATGATAGTTTGTATACTATACACATTATGATGGTTTGTTCACTATATACAAAATGGCACTGTGTACTCAGTCTATAACATGGCACAGTGTATTCAGTCTATAACATGACACTGTGTACTCTGTCTATAACATGGCACTGTGTACTCAGTCTATAACATGACACTGTGTACCCAGTCTATAACAAAACATGGCACTGTGTACTCTGTCTATAACATGGTACTGTGTAGTCAGTCTATAACATGGCACTGTGTGATCAGTCTATAATATGGCACTGTGTACTTGGTCTATGACATGGCACATTGTACTCAGTCTATAATATGGCACTGTGTACTCAGTCTATAGCATGGCACTGTGTACTAAGTCTATAACATGGCATTGTGTACTCAGTCTATAACATGGCACAGTGTACTCAGTCTATAACATAGCACTGTGTACTCTGTCTATAGCATGGCACTGTGTACTCAGTCTATAACAAAACATGGCACTGTGTACTCTGTCTATAAGATGGTACTGTGTAGTCAGTCCATAACATGGCACTGTGTGATCACTCTATAATATGGCACTGTGTACTCAGTCTATAACATGGCACTGTGTACTCAGTCTATAACATGACACTGTGTACTCAGTCTATAAGACGGCACTGTGTACTCAGTCTATAACATGGCACTGCGTACTCAGTTCATAACATGGCACTGGGTACTCAGTCTATAACATGGCACTGTGTACTCATTCTTTAACATGGCACTGTGCACTCAGTCTATAACATGACACTGTGTACTCATTCTATAACATGGCACTGTGTACTCAGTCTATATCATGGCACTGTGTATTCGCCTATAAAATGATACTGTGTACTCGGTCTATGACATGACACTGTGTACGCTCTCTATTACATGGCACTGTGTACTCAGTCTATGATATGGCAATATATACTCTGTCTATAACATGGTACTGTGTAGTCAGTCTATAACATGGCACTGTGTACTCAGTCTATAATATGGCAATATGTACTCAGACTATAACATGGCACTGTGTACTCAGTCTATAACATGGCACTGTGTACTCATTCTATAACATGGCACTGTCTACTCTCTCTACAGCATGGCACTGTGTACTCAGTCTACAACAAAACATAGCACTGTGTACTCTGTCTATAACATGATACCGTGTACTCAGTTCATAACATGTCACTGGGTACTCAGTCTATAATATGGCACTGTGTACTCAGTCTATATCATGGCGCTGTGTACTTAGTCTATAACATGGCACTGTGTACTCAGTCTATATCATGGCACTGTGTATTCGCCTATAAAATGATACTGTGTACTCGGTCTATGACATGACACTGTGTACGCTCTCTATTACATGGCACTGTGTACTCAGTCTATGATATGGCAATATATACTCTGTCTATAACATGGTACTGTGTAGTCAGTCTATAACATGGCACTGTGTACTCAGTCTATAATATGGCAATATGTACTCAGACTATAACATGGCACTGTGTACTCAGTCTATAACATGGCACTGTGTACTCATTCTATAACATGGCACTGTCTACTCTCTCTACAGCATGGCACTGTGTACTCAGTCTACAACAAAACATAGCACTGTGTACTCTGTCTATAACATGATACCGTGTACTCAGTTCATAACATGTCACTGGGTACTCAGTCTATAATATGGCACTGTGTACTCAGTCTATATCATGGCGCTGTGTACTTAGTCTATAACATGGCACTGTGTACTCAGTCTATATCATGGCACTGTGTATTCGTCTATGAAATGACACTGTGTACTCGGTCTATAAGATGGCACTGTGTACTCTGTCTATAACATGGCACTGGGTACTCAGTCTATAACATGACACTGTGTACTCAGTCTATAACATGGCACTGTGTACTCAGTCTAAAACATGACACTGGGTACACAGTCTATAACATGGCACTGTGTACTCGGTCTATAACATGGCACTGTGTCCTCTGTCTATAACATGGCACTGTGTACGCAGTCTATAATATGGCAATATGTACTCAGTCTATAACATAGCACTGTCTACTCAGTCTATAACATGGCACTCTGTACTCAGTCTATAACATGGCACTGTCTACTCTGTCCATAGCATGGCACTGTGTACTCAGTCTACAAAATAACATGGCACTCTGTACTTTGTCTATAACATAATACCGTGTACTCAGTTCATAACATGTCACTGGGTACTCAGTCTATAATATGGCACTGTGTACTCAGTCTATAACATAGCACTGTGTACTCAGTCTATATCATGGCACTTTGTACTCAGTCTTTAACATGGCACTGTGTACTCAGTCTATATCATGGCACTATGTATTCGTCTATAAAATGACACTTTGTACTCGGTCTATAACATGGCACTGTATACTCTGTCTTTAACATGGTACTGTGTACTCAGTCTATAAGATGGCAGTGTGTACTCAGTCTAAAACATGACACTGGGTACACAGTCTATAACATGGCACTGTGTACTCGGTCTATAATATGGCACTGTGTACTCTGTCTATAACATGACACTGTGTACGCAGTCTATAACATGACACTGTGTACTCAGTCTAAAACATGACACTGGGTACACAGTCTATAACATGACACTGAGTACTCTGTCTATAACATGGCACTGTGTACTCAATCTTTAACATGGCACTATGTACTCGGTCTATAATATGGCACTGTATACTCAGTCTATAATATGGTACTGTGTACTCAGTCTATAATATGGCAGTGTGTACTCAGTCTATAACATGGCACTGGGCATTCAGTCTATATCATGGCATTGTGTACTCAGTGTATAACATGGTACTTTCTACTAGGTCTATAACCTGGCACTGTGTACACAATCTATAACATGCCACTGGGTACTCAGTCTATAACATGGCACTGGGTACTCAGTCTATATCATGGCACTGTGTACTCAGTTCATAACATGGCACTGGGTACTCAGTCTATAACATGGCACTGTGTACTCAGTCTATAACATGGCACTGTGTACTCAGTCTATACCATGACACTGTGTACTCAGTCTATATCCTCGCACTAAGTATTCGTCTATAAAATGACACTGTGTACTCTGTCTATAACATGACACTGTGTACTCTATCTATAACATAGCACTGTGTACTCAATCCATGATATGGCAATATCTACTCAGTCTATAACATGGCACAGTGTACTCAGTCTATAACATGGCACTGTGTACTCATTCTATAATATGGTAATATGTACTCAATCAATAATATGGCACTGTGTACTTAGTCTATAACATGGCACTGTGTACTCAGTCTATAATATGGCACTGTGTACTCAGTCTATATCATGGCACTGTGTACTCAGTCTATAACATGTTCCTCATCTAATTTTGTATATTCTCCTTGTGGCCATGTCGTTACTGGTGATCTCGATATTGTTAAAAACACTAAATTAAGAGAACTTTTACTTAAAGGTCCAAAATACAGAGAACCCAGATCATTCACATGGAGCCAAAATTCTGAGAATATTATGAACTGCTGCGAAGAATATGCCACACGATGGGCAAAAAGAGAGGAAGTACAGATCGACACTCTTTCGGAGTGGATAAAATCTATTGCAGTACTGCTAAGATCAAAAATTAAAAAATTACAATGTTCTGTAAACACCAGATTCGAATCTATTTTTAAAGATCCTGATGTTGTCAGAGAACTTACCTTCCTCCAAGAACATTATATGATTACACCAGCAGATAAAGCATCCAATAATTATACATTTACTTGTAAGAAATATTACTTTGACAGCCTAGTGAAAGAATTAGGATTAAATTCAGCTCCAGGAAATCCTACTTATACTCTCACAAACTTTTCAGTTTCGGAAGTACTCGAGAATCATAAATCTATCCTCAATACGTTTGGTATTGACTCAAATAAATTAAATTTAGAACTTCCATATTTCTACTGCATTCCAAAAATGCACAAAAATCCTTACAAACAACGCTTTATCGCTGGTTCCTCGAAGTGTTCCACAAAATCTGTATCGATGCTACTCACAAAAATATTATCAGAAATTAAATCTGGCCTTCATAGATATTGCGAAACAGTATATTCCAGAAGTGGAATTAATCAAATGTGGATCCTTAAAAATTCAAAAGAGTTGTTAGAAAATCTAAAATCAAAAAGTTTTACTAAAATTCACTCTATCAAGTCTTTTGACTTTTCGACTCTTTACACAACGATCCCTTATCAGAAATTAAAAGACTGATTAGCGGAAATTATTCAAAATGCATTTACTAGTAAAAACAGAAGCCGTAAATTCAAATATATAGTAATAGGCCACGATAAAACTTACTTTGTTAGGGAAAATTCTGATTCCAAAATTAAATACACTGAAACAGCTGTCATCCAGATGTTGAACTTTCTTATCGATAACATTTTTGTGGTGTTTGGAAGTAATGTTTTTCAACAAATTGTCGGCATTCCAATGGGCACTAACTGTGCTCCGCTTCTGGCTGACATATTCCTTTACTCATACGAAGCTGAATTCATTCAGTCTTTGCTTTCGCAAGGAAAAAACAATTGGCTCTTGGTTTCAATTTTACTTACAGATATATAGATGACTTGCTTTCAATTAATAATCCTTTATTCGCGGATTACCTTAGCATCATCTATGCAAGTGAACTTGAGGTCAAAGAAACCACAGAAACTAGTAATTCTACTTCGTATTTAGATATTATGTTGTCTTTCGACATTAATGGTCAATTGAACACCTCACTCTATGACAAACGTGACGATTTCAATTTCGCTATCACAAACTTTCCTTTCATAAGTAGCAACATTCCATCATCGCCCGCATACGGCGTATTCATATCTCAGTTAATACGTTATTCCAGAGCATGTTCAAATTACAGTGACTTCTTAGGGCTAGGCGACTTTCAGTTAAGCTGCTCAACCAGGGTTATATATGTGCTAGACTAGCAACGTCACTGAGGAAATTCTATGGTCGTTACGAGACTTATTACTCCATATGATATCTCGTTATTCAGACTTTTATATGATATTCTGGACTGAGACCGATTCCGATCATTTTACACAGATTTGACACCTTCTATACTAGAAGGTTACCTACTTCGACTTCTCCATATATAAATCCATATGGAATTTACACGATCTGACTCTTTCTACTGGGTATATGTGACGGGTGTTGCTAGCAAGCAGAAGATGCTCACTCTTCCCGGGCACCTGATCTCACTCCATCACAGGGATTCACATATGCTCTTCCAGTAGACATATTTGGTTATTTTCCACAATATGGCACTGTGTACTCAGTCTATAACATGGCACTGGGTACTCAGTCTATATCATGGCACTGGGTACTCAGTCTATATCATGGCACTGTGCACTCAGTGTATAACATGGTACTTTCTACTAGGTCTATAACATGGCACTGTGTCCACAATCTATAACATGGGACTGGGTACTCAGTCTATAACATGGCACTGGGTACTCAGTCTATATCATGGCACTGTGTACTCAGTTCATAACATGGCACTGTGTACTCAGTCTATAACATGGCACAGTGTACTCAATCAATAACATAGCACTGTGTACTCAGTCTATAACATGGCACTGTGTACTCAGTCTATAACATGGCACTGTGTACTCAGTCTATATCCTGGCATTGTGTATTCGTCTATAAAATGACACATTGTACTCGGTCTATAACATGACACTGTGTACTCTGTCTATAACATAGCACTCTGTAGTCAGTCCATGATATGGCAATATCTACTCAGTGTATAACATGGCACTGTGTACTCAGTCTATATAATGGCACTGTGTACTCATTCTATAATATGGTAATATGTACTCAATCTATAACATGGCACTGTGTACTCAGTCTATAACATGACACTGTGTTCTCAGTCTACAACATGGCACTGGGTACCCAGTCTATATCAAGACACTGTATACACAGTCTATAACATGGCACTGTGTATTTAGTCTAAAACATGACACGGGGTACACAGTCTATAACATGGCACTGTGTACTCGGTCTATACCATAGCACTATCTACTCAGTCTATAACATGGCAATATGTTCTCAGTCTATAACATGGCACTGTGTACTCAGTTCATATCATGGCACTGTGTACTCAGTCTATAACATGACACTGTGTACTCAGTCTGTAACATGGCACTGTGTACTCAGTCTATAACGTCGCATCCTCTTCTAAGTCGATAACATGGCACTGTGTACTCAGTCTATATCATGCCACTGTGTACTCTGTCTATATCATGGCACTGTGTACTCAGTGTATAATATGACACTGTGTACTCAGTCTATAACATGGCACTTTGTACTCGGTCTATAACATGACACTGTGTACTCATTCTATAACATGGCCCTGTGTACTCAATCTATAACATGACACTGGTTACTCAGTCTATAACATGACAATGTGTACTCAGTCTATAACAAGGCACTGTGTACTCAGTCTATAACATGACACTGTGTATTCGGTCTATAACATGGCACTCTGTTTTCATTCTATAACATGGCATTGTGCACTCAGTCTATAATATGGCAATATGTACCTGGTCTATAACATGGCACTGTGTCCTCAGTCTATAACTTGGCACTGTGTACTCATTCTATATCATGGCACTCTGTACTCAGTCTATATCATGGCATTGTGCACTCGGTCTTTAACATGGCAATGTGTACTCAGTCTATAACATGGCAGTGTGTACTCTCTCTTTAACATGGCACTGTGTACTCAGTCTATAACATAGCACTGTGTCCTCAGTCGATAACACGACACTGTGTACTCAGTTCCTAACATGGCACTGTGTACTCAGTCTATAACATGGCAATGAGTACTCAGTCTATAACATGGCACTGTGTACTCAGTCTATAACATGACACTGGGTACCCAGTGTATAATATGACACTGTGTACTCAGTCTATAACATGGCACTGTGTATTCAGTCTAAAACATGACACTGGGTACACAGTCTATAACATGGCACTGTGTACTCGGTCTATACCATAGCACTATCTACTCAGTCTATAACATGGCAATATGTACTCAGTCTATAACATGGCACTGTGTACTCACTTCATATCATGGCATTGTGTACTCAGTCTATAACATGACACTGTCTACTCAGTCTATAACATGGCACTGTGTACTCAGTCTATAACATCGCACTGTCTTCTAAGTCGATAACATGGCACTGTGTACTTGGTCTATATCATGCCACTGTGTACTCTGTCTATATCATGGCACTGTGTACTCAGTGTATAATATGACACTGGGTACTCAGTCTATAACATGGCACTTTGTACTCGGTCTATAACATGACACTGTGTACTCAGTCTATAACATGACACTGGTTACTCAGTCTATAACATGACAATGTGTACTCAGTCTATAACATGGCACTGTGTACTCAGTCTATAACATGACACTGTGTATTCGGTCTATAACATTGCACCCTGTTTTCATTCTATAACATGGCACTGTGTACTCAGTCTATAATATGGCAATATGTATCTGGTCTATAACATGGCACTGTGTCCTCAGTCTATAACATGGCACTGTGTACTCATTCTATATCATGTCATTCTGTACTCAGTCTATATCATGGCACTGTGCACTCGGTCTTTAACATGACACTGTGTACTCAGTCTATAACATGGCACTGTGTACTCTGTCTTTAACATGGCACTGTGTACTCAGTCTATAACATAGCACTGTGCACTCAGTCTATAACATAGTACTGTGTACTCAGTCGATAACATGACACTGTGTACTCAGTTCCTAACATGGCACTGTGTACTCAGTCTATAACATGGCAATGTGTACTCAGTCTATAACATGGTACTGTGTACTCAGTCTATAACATGACATTGGGTACTCAGTGTATAATATGACACTGTGTACTCAGTCTATAACATGGCACTGTGTACTTAGTCTAAAACATGACACTGGGTACACAGTCTATAACATGGCACTGTGTACTCGGTCTATACCATTGCACTATCTACTCAGTCTATAACATGGCAATATGTACTCAGTCTATAACATGGCACTGTGTACTCAGTTCATATCAAGGCACTGTGTACTCAGTCTATAACATGACACTGTCTACTCAGTCTATAACATGGCACTGTGTACTCAGTCTATAACATCGCACTGTCTTCTAAGTCGATAACATGGCACTGTGTACTCAGTCTATATCATGCCATTGTGTACTCTGTCTATATCATGGCACTGTGTACTCATTGTATAATATGACACTGTGTACTCAGTCTATAACATAGCACTTTGTACTCGGTCTACAACATGACACTGTGTACTCAGTCTATAACATGACACTGGTTACTCAGTCTATAACATGACAATGTGCACTCAGTCTATAACATGGCACTGTGTATTCGGTCTATAACATGGCACCCTGTTTTCATTCTATAACATGGCACTGTGTACTCAGTCTATAATATGGCAATATGTACCTGGTCTATAACATGGCACTGTGTCCTCAGTCTATAACATGGCACTGTGTACTCATTCTATATCATGGCATTCTGTACTCAGTCTATATCATGGCACTGTGCACTCGGTCTTTAACATGACACTGTGTACTCAGTCTATAACATGGCACTGTGTACTCTGTCTTTAACATGGCACTGTGTACTCAGTCTATAACATAGCACTGTGCACTCAGTCTATAACATGACACTGTGTACTCAGTTCATGACATGGCACTGTGTACTCAGTCTATAACATGGCAATGTGTACTCAGTCTATAACATGGCACTGTGTACTCAGTCTATAACATGACACTGTGTACTCAGTCTATAACATGGCACTTTGTACTCGGTCTATAACATGACACTGTGTACTCATTCTATAACATGGCCCTGTGTACTCAATCTATAACATGACACTGGTTACTCAGTCTATAACATGACAATGTGTACTCAGTCTATAACATGGCACTGTGTACTCAGTCTATAACATGACACTGTGTATTCGGTCCATAACATGACACTCTGTTTACATTCTATAACATGGCATTGTGCACTCAGTCTATAATATGGCAATATGTACCTGGTCTATAACATGGCAGTGTGTCCTCAGTCTATAACATGGCACTGTGTACTCATTCTATATCATGGCACTCTGTACTCAGTCTATAACATGGCACTGTGCACTCAGTCTTTAACATGGCACTGTGTACTCAGTCTATAACATGGCACTGTGTACTCTCTCTTTAACATGGCACTGTGTACTAAGTCTATAACATAGCACTGTGTACTCAGTCGATAACATGACACTGTGTACTCAGTTCCTAGCATGGCACTGTGTACTCAGTTCCTAGCATGGCACTGTGTACTCAGTCTATAACATGGCAATGTTTACTCAGTCTATAACATGGCAGTGTGTACTCAGTCTATAACATGACACAGGGTACTCAGTGTATAATATGACACTATGTTCTCAGTCTATAACATGGCACTGTGTACTTAGTCTAAAACAAGACACTGGGTACACAGTCTATAACATGGCACTGTGTACTCGGTCTATACCATAGCACTAACTACTCAGTCTATAACATGGCAATATATACCCAGTCTATAACATGGCACTGTGTACTCAGTTCATATCATGGCACTGTGTACTCAGTTTATAACATGGCACTGTGCACTCTGTCTATATATTGGCACTGTGTACTCAGTCTATAACATGGCAATATGTACTCAGTCTGTAACATGGCACTGTGTACTCTGTCTGTAACATGGCACTGTGTACTCTGTCCATAACATAGCACTGTGTACTCTGTTTATAACATGACACTGTATACTCAGTCTATAACATGGCACTGTGTACTCAGTTTATAACATGACACTGTGTACTCAGTTTATAACATGGCACTGTGTACTTAGTCTATAACACGGCACTGTGTACTCAGTCTATAGCATGATACTCTGTACTCAGTCTATAAGATGGCACTGTGTACTCAGTCTATAACATGACACTGGTTACTCAGTGTATAATATGACACTGTGTACTCAGTCTATAACATGGCACTTTGTACTCGGTCTATAACATGACACTGTGTACTCATTCTATAACATGGCACTGTATACTGTGTTTATACCATGACACTGTGTACTCAGTCTATGACATGGCACTGTGTACTCATTCCATAATATGGCACTGTATACTCAGTCTATATCATGGCACTGTGTATAGGACTTTGAGAGAACACTGTGTACTCGGTCTATAACATGACACTGTGTACTCTGTCTATAACATTCCACTGTGTACTCAGTTTATAACATGGCACTGTGTACTCTGTCTATACCATGGCACTGTGTACTCAGTCTATAACATGGCAATATGTACTCAGTCTGTAACATGGCACTGTGTCCTTTGTCTGTAACATGGCACTGTGTACTCTGTTTATAACATGACACTGTATACTCAGTCTATAACATGGCACTGTGTACTCAGTTTATAACATAAAACTTTGTACTCAGTCTATAACATGACACTGTGTACTCAGTCTATAACATGGCACTGTGTACTCAGTCTATAACATGACACTGTTTACTCAGTCTATAACATGGCACTGTGTACTCAGTTTATAACATGACACTGTGTACTCAGTCTATAACATGGCACTGTGTACTCAGTCTATAACATGGCACTGTGTACTCAGTCTATAACATGACACTCTGTACTCAGTCTATAACATGGCACTGTGTACTCAGTCTATAACATGGCACTGTGTACTCAGTCTATAACATGTCACAGTGTACTCAGTCTAAAACATGGCACTATCTACTCAGTTTATAACATGGCACTGTGTACTCGGTTTATAATATGACACTGTGTACTCATTCTATAACATGACACTGTGTACTCAGTATATATCATCGCACTGTGTACTCAGTTTATAACATAATACTGTGTACTCATTCTATAACATGACACTGTGTACTCAGTCTATATCATGGTACTGTGTACTCAGTCTATAACATGGCACTGTGTACTCTGTTTATAACATGACACTGTATACTCAGTCTATAACATGGCACTGTGTACTCAGTTTATAACATGACACTGTGTACTCAGTTTATAACATGGCACTGTGTACTCAGTCTATAACATGGCACTGTGTACTCAGTCTATAACATGACACTCTGTACTCAGTCCATAACATGGCACTGTGTACTCAGTCTATAACATGGCACTGTGTACTCAGTCTATAACATGTCAGAGTGTACTCAGTCTATAACATGGCACTATCTACTCAGTTTATAACATGGCACTGTGTACTCGGTTTATAACATGACACTCTGTACTCATTCTATAACATGACACTGTGTACTCAGTCTATATCATGGTACTGTGTACTCAGCCTATAACATGGCACTGTGTACTCAGTTTATAACATAATACTTTGCACTCATTCTATAACATGACACTGTGTATTCAGTCTATAATATGGCACTGTGTATTAATTCTTTAACATGGCACTGTCTACTCAGTCTATAACATAACACTGTATATTCGTCTATGAGATTGCACTGTGTACTCAGTCTATAACATGGCAATGTGTATTCAGTCTGTAACATGGCACTGTGTACTCTGTCTATAGCATAGCACTGTGTACTCAGTTTATAACATGGCACTGTGTACTCAGTTCATAACATGGCACTGTGTACTCAGTCTATAACATGGCAATGTGAACTCAGTCTATAACATGGCACTGTGTACTCAGTCTATAACATGACACTGTGTACTCATTCTATAACATGTCACTGTGTACTCAGTGTATAACATGGCACTGTGTACTCAGTTTATAACATGGCAATGTGTACTCAGTCTATAACAAGGCACTGTGTACTCAGTCTATAACATGACACTGTGTACTCAGTCTATAAGATGACACTCTATATTCAGTCTATAATATGGCACTGAGTACTCAGTCTATATTATGGCACTGTGTATTCGTCTATGAAATTACACTGTGTACTCTGTCTATAACATGACACTGTGTAGTCTGTCAATATCATGGCACTGTGTATTCAGTCTATAACATGGCACGATATACTCTGTCTATATCATGGCACTGTGTATTCAGTCTATAACATGGCACTGTGTACTCAGTCTATAACATGGCACTGTGTACTGTGTTTATACCATGACACTGTGTACTCTGTCTATAAAATGACACTGTGTACTCAGTCTATGACATGGCACTGTGTACTCATTCTATAATATGGCACTGTGTACTCAGTCTATATCATGGCACTGTGTATTGGACTTAGAGAGGACACTGTGTACTCGGTCTTTAACATGACACTGTGTACTCTGTCTATAACATGCCACTGTGTACTCAGTTTATAACATTACACTGTGTACTCTGTCAATACATTGGCACTGTGTACTCAGTCTATAACATGGCAATATGTACTCAGTCTGTAACATGGCACTGTGTACTCTGTCTGTAACATGGCACTGTGTACTCTGTCTATAACATAGCACTGTGTACTCTGTTTATAACATGACACTGTATACTCAATCTATAACATGGCACTGTGTACTCAGTTTATAACATGACACTGTGTACTTAGTCTATAATACGGCACTGTGTACTCAGTCTATAGCATGACACTTTGTACTCAGTCTATAAGATGGCACTGTGTACTCAGTCTATAACATGACCCTGTGTACTCAGTGTATAATATGATACTGTGTACTCAGTCTATAACATGGCAATTTGTACTCGGTCTATAACATGACACTGTGTACTCATTCTATAACATGGCACTGTGTACTGTGTTTATACCATGACACTGTGTACTCTGTCTATAAAATGACACTGTGTACTCAGTCTATGACATGGCACTGTGTACTCATTCTATAATATGGCACTGTATACTCAGTCTATATCATGGCACTGTGTATAGGAGTTTGAGAAAACACTGTGTACTCGGTCTATAACATGACACTGTGTACTCTGTCTATAACATGCCACTGTGTACTCAGTTTATAACATGGCACTGTGTACTCAGTTTATCACATGGCACTGTGTACTCTGTCTATACCATGGCAATATGTACTCAGTCTATAACATGGCAATATGTACTCAGTCTGTAACATGGCACTGTGTCCTTTGTCTGTAACATGGCACTGTGTACTCTGTTTATAACATGACACTGTATACTCAGTCTATAACATGGCACTGTGTACTCAGTTTATAACATGACACTGTGTACTCAGTTTATAACATGGCACTGTGTACTCAGTCTATAACATGGCACTGTGTACTCAGTCTATAACATGACACTGTGTACTCAGTCTATAACATGGCACTGTGTACTCAGTCTATAACATGGCACTGTGTACTCAGTCTATAACATGGCACTATCTACTCAGTTTATAACATGGCACTGTGTACTCGGTTTATAACATGACACTGTGTACTCATTCTATAACATGACACTGTGTACTCAGTCTATATCATGGCACTGTGTACTCAGTTTATAACATAATACTGTGTACTCATTCTATAACATGACACTGTGTACTCAGTCTATATCATGGTACTGTGTACTCAGTCTATAACATGGCACTGTGTACTCTGTTTATAACATGACACTGTATACTCAGTCTATAACATGGCACTGTGTACTCAGTCTATAACATGGCACTGTGTACTCAGTCTATAACATGACACTGTGTACTCAGTCTATAACATGGCACTGTGTACTCAGTCTATAACATGGCACTGTGTACTCAGTCTATAACATGTCACAGTGTACTCAGTCTATAACATGGCACTATCTACTCAGTTTATAACATGGCACTGTGTACTCGGTTTATAACATGACACTGTGTACTCATTCTATAACATGACACTGTGTACTCAGTGTATATCATGGCACTGTGTACTCAGTTTATAACATAATACTGTGTACTCATTCTATAACATGACACTGTGTACTCAGTCTATATCATGGTACTGTGTACTCAGTCTATAACATGGCACTGTGTACTCAGTATATAACATGTCACTGTATACTCAGTCTATAACATGGCACTGTGTACTCAGTTTATAACATGACACTGTGTACTCAGTTTATAACATGGCACTGTGTACTCAGTCTATAACATGGCACTGTGTACTCAGTCTATAACATGACACTCTGTACTCAGTCCATAACATGGCACTGTGTACTCAGTCTATAACATGGCACTGTGTACTCAGTCTATAACATGTCACAGTGTACTCAGTCTATAACATGGCACTATCTACTCAGTTTATAACATGGCACTGTGTACTCGGTTTATAACATGACACTCTGTACTCATTCTATAACATGACACTGTGTACTCAGTCTATATCATGGTACTGTGTACTCAGCCTATAACATGGCACTGTGTACTCAGTCTATAGCATAGCACTGTGTACTCAGTTTATAACATGGCACTGTGTACTCAGTTCATAACATGGCACTGTGTACTCAGTCTATAACATGGCATTATCTACTCAGTTTATAAGATGGCACTGTGTACTCGGTTTATAACATGACACTGTGTACTCATTCTATAACATGACACTGTGTACTCAGTGTATATCATGGCACTGTGTACTCAGTTTATAACATAATACTGTGTACTCATTCTATAACATGACACTGTGTACTCAGTCTATATCATGGTACTGTGTACTCAGTCTATAACATGGCACTGTGTACTCTGTTTATAACATGACACTGTATACTCAGTCTATAACATGGCACTGTGTACTCAGTTTATAACATGACACTGTGTACTCAGTTTATAACATGGCACTGTGTACTTAGTCTATAACATGGCACTGTGTACTCAGTCTATAACATGACACTCTGTACTCAGTCTATAACATGGCACTGTGTACTCAGTCTATAATATGGCACTCTGTACTCAGTCTATAACATGTCACAGTGTACTCAGTCTATAACATGGCACTATCTACTCAGTTTATAACATGGCACTGTGTACTCGGTTTATAACATGACACTGTGTACTCATTCTATAACCTGACACTGTGTACTCAGTCTATATCATGGTACTGTGTACTCAGCCTATAACATGGCACTGTGTACTCAGTTTATAACATAATACTTTGTACTCAGTCTATAACATGACACTGTGTATTCAGTCTATAATATGGCACTGTGTATTCATTCTATAACATGGCACTATCTACTCAGTTTATGACATGGCACTGTGTACTCGGTTTATAACATGACACTGTGTACTCATTCTATAACATGACACTGTGTACTCAGTGTATATCATGGCACTGTGTACTCAGTTTATAACATAATACTGTGTACTCATTCTATAACATGACACTGTGTACTCAGTCTATATCATGGTACTGTGTACTCAGTCTATAACATGGCACTGTGTACTCTGTTTATAACATGACACTGTATACTCAGTCTATAATATGGCACTGTGTACTCAGTTTATAACATGACACTGTGTACTCAGTTTATAACATGGCACTGTGTACTCAGTCTATAACATGGCACTGTGTACTCAGTCTATAACATGACACTCTGTACTCAGTCTATAACATGGCACTGTGTACTCAGTCTATAATATGGCACTCTGTACTCAGTCTATAACATGTCACAGTGTACTCAGTCTATAACATGGCACTATCTACTCAGTTTATAACATGGCACTGTGTACTCGGTTTATAACATGACACTGTGTACTCATTCTATAACCTGACACTGTGTACTCAGTCTATATCATGGTACTGTGTACTCAGCCTATAACATGGCACTGTGTACTCAGTTGATAACATAATACTTTGTACTCAGTCTATAACATGACACTGTGTATTCAGTCTATAATATGGCACTGTGTATTCATTCTATAACATGGCACTGTCTACTCAGTCTATAACATAACACTGTATATTCGTCTATGAGATTGCACTGTGTACTCAGTCTGTAACATGGCACTGTGTACTCTGTCTATAGCATAGCACTGTGTACTCAGTTTATAACATGGCACTGTGTACACAGTCTATAACATGACACTGTGTACTCAGTCTATAAGATGGCACTGTGTACTCAGTCTATAACATGGCACTGTGTACTCAGTCCATAACATGACACTGTGTACTCAGTCTATAACATGACACTCTGTACTCAGTCTATAACATGATACTGTGTACTCAGTCTATAACATGACAATGTAAACTCATTGAGCATATCCTTGTCAACTCAGTCTATAGCTAGAGTAGCTCAATGGATGAGTTGCTTGGCTCGTGACCAAGAGGTCCGAGTTCGACTGCCGATGCTGGGCACCCCAATGTTGTCTCTTTCGGATGAGACAGTAAAACCTAGGTACCGTTTCACAGTAGGTGTGGTACGAAAAAAATCACTCACTGCTTAGTGTGGGTCCGTTGCAATGGTATATATTTCTATGCAATGTATTAGGCAGATGCCGTCATCATATACGTGAAACGGTCGTAGAGTGACGTAACACAATAATCAATCAATCATGACACTGCCTATTTAGTATTTAACATTGTTTACTCAGACTTATAACTTGGCCGACAAAATCATCAGTCCTGCAATTAATGGGTCTTTTATTATTATTAGTAGTAGTAGTAGTAGTAGTAGTAGTAGTAGTAGTATTGGTATTATTATTATTATCGTCATCATCAATATTATTATTGTTGTTATTATTATTTCATTATTATTATTACCTTTTTTTTTGGCATTAACCTAAAGCTTTTTAGATTATTCTATCGCTATTGGGTGGACAAGATCAAACGTTCCATTTAAAGACGTCAATCCCTGACGACCTATTAATGTAAAAGGCTTAGACCTAATAAATCATTATTTCTGTTATATAAGGCCTTATTGCATTTACTTCATGTGCTCTTCTGATTTTATATCCACTGCTGTGACGTAATACACCCCCTTCAAACTTAAATCAAATCGTCATTTCGCTCGCCGCTGTTATTTACAATGAAATCGTTGTAATTCTTTATAAAGGAGCGGGGATATCTAAAACAAAATCTTCAAATTCTGTTATTAAAAGAATTTATTATCTTTTTTTCGGAAACATCTAGGATATCTTAATTAGTTACAAAGACGGGAACCTATATTTTGTTTTAATTTCCAGAAATAGTAAATTAAGTCGGCATTTTTCGTAACTAAAAGTGAGGGTAAGACAGCTAATACAATAATTATCAAGTATCATGTTTTAATTTTTAAATTCACAAGAGGGCGAAAATAGGGGAAAATACAAAACATCAAATGACATTAAAACCCCACTACATCTCCCACAGTATACTCCACGTAGTGATTTATTTAACCCCCACTACATCTCCCACAGTATACTCCGCGTAGTGATTTATTTAACCCCCACTACATCTCCCACAGTATACTCCGCGTAGTGATTTATTTAACCCCCAGTACATCTCCCACAGTATACTCCGCGTAGTGATTTATTTAACCCCCATCACATATCCCACAGTATACTCCGCGTAGGATAACCCCCACTACATCTCCCACAGTATACTCCGCGTAGTGATTTATTTAACCCCCACCACATCTCCCACAGCATACTCCGCGTATTGATTTATTTAACCACCAGTACATCTCCCACAGTATACTCCGCGTAGTGATTTATTTAACCCCCACTACATCTCCCACAGTATACTCCGCGTAGTGATTTATTTCACTCCCACTACATCTCCCACAGTATACTCCCTGTAGTGATTTATTTAACCCCCTCTACATCTCCCACAGTGTCCCCCGCGTAGTGATTTGTTTAACCACCACTATATCTCCCCCAGTATACTCCGCGTAGTGATTTATTTAACCCCCAGTTCATCTCCCACAGTATACTCCGCGTAGTGATTTATTTAACCCCCAGTACATCTCCCACAGTATACTCCGCGTATATTTATTTAACCCCCAACTACATCTCCCACAGTCTACTCTGCGTAGTGATTTATTTCACCCCCACTACGTCTCCCACAGTATACTCCGCGTAGTGATTTATTTAACACCCACTACGTCTCCCATAGTATACTCTGCGTACTGATTTCTTTAAACCCCCACTACATCTCCCACAGTATACTCCGCGTAGTGATTTATTTAACCCCCACTACGTCTCCCACAGTATATTCCGCGTAGTGATTTATTTAACCCCCACTACATCTCCCACAGTATACTTTGCGTAGTGATTTATGACATTTATTAAAACCCTACTACATCTACAATATACTCCGCGTAGTAATTTATTTCTTGCTTTTAATTTTCTGTTATTAGTGATTTGCGTGTAGGGATTTTTTTAACCGCCTCTACATCTCCCACATTATATTCCGCGTAGTGATTTATTTAACCCCCACTACATCTCCCGCAGTATACTTCGCGTAGTGATTTATGACATTTATTAAAACCCTACTACATCTACAATATACTCCGCGTAGTAATTTATTTCTTGCTTTTAATTTTCTGTTATTAGTGATTTGCGTGTACAGTGGCATTCTTGATGACCTAATACTGGCATGACACAGATAATATAATTACACATAACTTGGGATCATTTTAGTATATAAGGTGGAGTTTGTTCTGTATTCAATTACATGTGACGTGCTATCACTATCTTCTGGGGATTCATTTCTATTACTAGATTATGAATTGTACTTCAATCATGTAATGACAGGGGTCTTTAATGATGCAAACGTTTTAACACCCTTATTATTGAACGATGACACCATGACTGATAGCGATCAATGGCGTAATACAGTTTAAGGCACACTAATATCCCAGAAGGACTTTGTCTGCTTAAAACCTTGTCAACTCATTTGTTATTAGTTAAGTAGTGCCTACCTACATGTACGTATAAAAGTTAAACATAATAACTTTACCCAACGCCACTATCACAAGCGTAAAAAATGAATAGTTATTCCAAGATCATAACCTCGCAGATTGCACCTCAGTCTTTGACATGCCTGACTTGAGACATATGGGCCCTGGGTTATAATACCGCGGATTGCACCACAGCCCTTAACATGCCTGATTTGAGGCACAGCGGCTCCGGGTTATAATTTCGCAGATTGCACCTCAGTCCGTAACATGCTTGACTTAAGGCATAGCGGCCCTAGTAATAATCCCGCGGATTGCACCTCAGTCTTCGACATGCTTGACTTGAGTCATAGCGACCCTGGTTGTAATCCCGCGGATTCCACCTCAGTCTTGGACATGCTTGACTTGAGGCATAGCGGCCCTGGGTTATAATCCCGCGGATTGCACCTCAATCTTTGACATGCTTGACTTGAGGCATAGCGACCCTGGGTTATAATCCCGCGGATTGCATCTCAGTCTTTGACATGCTTGACTTGAGGCATAGCGGCCCTGGTTATAATCCCGCGGATTGCACCTCAGTCTTTGACATGCTTGACTTGAGGCATAGCGACCCTGGGTTATAATCCCGCGGATTGCACCTCAGTCTTTGGCATGCTTGACTTGAGGCATAGCGACCCTGGGTTATAATCCCGCGGATTGCACCTCAGTCCGTAACATGCTTGACTTAAGGCATAGCGGCCCTAGTAATAATCCCGCGGATTGCACCTCAGTCTTCGACATGCTTGACTTGAGGCATAGCGACCCTGGTTATAATCCCGCGGATTGCACCTCAGTCTTTGACATGCTTGACTTGAGGCATAGCGACCCTGGGTTATAATCCCGCGGATTGCACCTCAGTCTTGGACATGCTTGACTTGAGGCATAGCGGCCCTGGTTATAATCCCGCGGATTGCACCTCAATCTTTGACATGCTTGACTTGAGGCATAGCGACCCTGGGTTATAACCCGCGGATTGCATCTCAGTCTTTGACATGCTTGACTTGAGGCATAGCGGCCCTGGTTATAATCCCGCGGATTGCACCTCAGTCTTTGACATGCTTGACTTGAGGCATAGCGACCCTGGGTTATAATCCCGCGGATTGCACCTCAGTCTTTGGCATGCTTGACTTGAGGCATAGCGACCCTGGGTTATAATCCCGCGGATTGCACCTCAGTCTGACATGTCTGACTTGAGGCATAGAGGCCCGGGTTGAAATCCCGCCGACTGCACCTTAGTATTTGACATGCTTGACTTGAGGCATAGCGGCCCTGTTGTCCGTTTCACTAACAATCGTAGACGTAACCTTAAACGTAGACGTAAATCGAGCATTTATGGAAGGCTTTACGTGTGCGTAAAATGCGTTTCACTAACAATCGTAGACGTAACCTTAAACGTAAACGTAAATCGAGCATTTACGGAAGGCTTTACATATGCGTAAAATGCGTTTTCCTAACAATCGTAAACGCTGTCGTAAACGTAAGAGAATTCGTAAATTTACGAACAGAGTTACGTGCGAACTCTTCTTGCTAGAGGAGAAAATGTCCTTGGCTACGGCCTACATTTATAATTTCAATTTGTAGTCTGCTGTAAGATAACTGGCTAAAGTGGATGCAAAATTGAAAACAAGAAAAGCTAAATGGTCAGATACTGCCTTAAACATTTTAGTAAAAGGCTATATCTGGAAAGACTTTATGGACAAGAATCCATAATGCAATGGAAGTTTAGTAGCATTCACAAACAAAACGAAGTGGAATAAGTCATTTGCAAGTCTCATGTACATTGGCGGATTTAAATAATGGTGAAGGGGTGGTAATGGAGGAGGCGTAGGTCTGACCTGGCAATGACCTAAATTTTAACCCAAAACCATATATTCTCAACAACTTCCGAAGTTAACCCCCGCGTTGTTTTTTTTTTTTGGGGGGGGGGGGGGGATTTTGGGGGGTTTTTTTTATAGGGGAAACCCACTCCGTTTTTACGCAAATTCCGCCACATAAGTAGGAGTTCGGGTCAGGAAGGGGGGGGGGGGGGTACGTCTCCAAAAATTGACCACGAAGACCTTTTTTAGTTTGGTTTGGTCTTATTTTGGTTTAAGGTCATGACGTCATACTATTCTCTTTTTTATTATAATGATGTTAATAGATCTATCTTATATATATCTATATATAGATCTATTAAACTATGTACTGTTTTACTATTTACATGTACTATTTTATTGGGATTACATGTCAGTGTCGTGTGACAAGATTATCCTTGTAACTGCTTGAATAGATTGGTATATCCATATGGCAGATGATCGTCGAGTCTCTTTTTATAGACTGAACACCTCATCCAGCATACACAATACTCAAAATGACATGAGAAAGGAAACGGTATCACACTATGAGTTCATCGTCATTAAATGTGTCTAGTGGCTAACTTCTATTTCTGAAAACTCGTTCATGCCGTAAAAATCGCCGTTGCCGTCTCAATAACAAAAACGACGCCATATTTACGTGATCACTTACGTGACCTAAACACCTTCCGTAACTTACGTCAAACTTTCGACGTAATCTACGTTAAAGATTTTTAGTGAAACGCAATTTCGACGTAATTTACGTTTACGTTTACGTCTACGATTGCACTAACGGTTGTTAGTGAAACGGGCAACTGGGTTTTAATCCCGCAAATTGCACCTCAGTCTTTGACATGCTAGACTTGAGGCATAGCGGCCCTGGGTTTTAATCCCGCGAATTGCACCTCAAACCGTAACATGCTTGACTTGAGGCATAGCGTCCCTGGGTCATAACCCCGCGAATTGCGCCTCAGTCCTTAACATGCTTGAATTTATAAAAGTCCTTTGTTTGTAATAAATAATCCAATGGTAATTTTACGCCGAGTGTTATATAATTATTTTCCCCCATAGTAGATTTCCCCCGGAAAAATGTCTATATAATAGTATAGAAGTTTTTTCCCCATGGTATATATATATATATATGTGTGTGTCCAGCGTGGTTTATATATATATGTATATTTTAAAACAACGCTGGACAGACATATTTCGAAAGTTTTCCAAAATGTTTTGTGTATTTGGGAAAATTGAAATGCATATCTAAACGCTTGTTTTTATTCATTTTTATTGTAATTGTTAATACTAAAAGAGAAATGGCAGCTTTTGTTGTTTTCATTTGTTTCTGTTGTTATTATAAATATTGAAATAGAAATGGCAGGTTTTGTTGTTTTTATTGCTATTATAATTACTAAAATAGAAATGGCAGGTTTTGTTGCTTTTATTTGTTTGTATTGTTATTATAAATACTAAAATAGAAATGGTAGGTTTTGTAGTTTTTATTGTTATTATAAATATCAAAATAGAAAATGGAAGGTTTTGTTGCATTTATTTGTTTGTATTGTTTGTTGTTTTTATTGTTATTATAAATACTAAAATAGTAATGGCAGGTTTTCTTGTTTTTATTTCTATTACAAATACTAAAATAGTAATGGCAGGTTTTCTTGTTTTTATCTATTTTTATTGTTATTATAAATACTAAAATAGAAATGGCAGGCTTTGTTGTTTTATTGTTATTATAAATACTAAAATAGAAATGGCAGGTTTTGTTGTTTTTATTGTTATTGTAAATACTAAAATAGGAATGGCAGGTTTTGCTGCTTTTATTTTTTATTTTTTTATTTTTTTATTTTTTTTTTTTTTTTTTTTTGTATTGTTATTATAAATACTAAAATAGAAATGGCGGGTTTTGTTGGTTTAATTAGTTGTTATAAATGCTAAAATAGAAATGGGAGGGGTGGTTTTTATAAATACTAAAATAGAAATGGCAGTTTTTGTTGTTTTAATTTGTTGTTATTGTTATTATAAATACTAAAATAGAAATGGCAGGCTTTGTTGTTTTATTGTTATTATAAATTCTAAAATAGAAATGGCAGAAGTTTTTTGCTTTTATTTGTTTGTATTGTTATTATAAATACTAAAATAGAAATGGCAGGCTTTGTTGTTTTTATTGTTATTATAAATACTAAAATAGAAATGACAGGTTTTGTTATTTTTATTTGTTTTTATTGTTCTTATAAATACTAAAATAGAAATGGCAGGTTTTGCTGTTTTTATTGTTATTATAAATTTTAAAATAGAAATGGCAGGTTTTGATGTTTTCATTTGTTTTTATTGTTATTATAGATATTAAAATAGAAATGGCAGGTTTAGTAGTTTTTTTTTTTTTTTTTTTTTTTGTTATTATAAATATTAAAATAGAAATGGCAGGTTTTGTTGCTTTGATGTGTTTGTATTGTTTTTAGAAATACTAAAATAGAAATGGCAAGTTTTGTTGTTTTTATTGTTATTATAAATACTTAAATAGAAATGGCAGGTTCTGTTGTTTTTATTTGTTTTTATTGTTATTATAAATCCTAAAAGAGAAATGGCAGGTTTTGTTGTTTTTATTGTTATTATAAATACTCAGATAGAAATGGCAGGTCTTGTTGTTTTTATTGTTATTATAAATACTTAGATAGAAATGGCAGGTTTTGTTGTTTTTATTGTTATTGTAAATACTAAAATAGGAATGGCAGGTTTTGTTGCTTTTATTTTTATTTATTTTTTTTATTTTTTTTATTTTTATTTTTTTTTTTTTTTGTATTGTTATTATAAATACTAAAATAGAAATGGCGGGTTTTGTTGGTTTAATTAGTTGTTATAAATGCTAAAATAGAAATGGGAGGGGTGGTTTTTATAAATACTCAAATAGAAATGGCAGTTTTTATTGTTTTAATTTGTTGTTATTGTTATTATAAATACTAAAATAGAAATGGCAGGTTTTGTTGTTTTAATTTGTTGTTATTGTTATTATAAATACTAAAATAGAAATGGCAGGTTTTGTTGTTTTTGAACCTTACATACACTGAAGATACAATTCAATATCTCGAATTAAGCGGTGTAATTTAGTTAGATCGCACTTTTCATGAATATGCATGATTTAAAGACCACGTGGTATCAATCTAATGAATGGAAAATAAACAATTACTTACTTACTGATAAGAATTTCTCGATATGCCATGGCTGTCACTCTCGTCCCTGTATGCGCGTATATTTTCCACTGAGACATATTCCATGAAAAAAGATCTACATATAAAGGTAATAAAAGATCTACATATAAAGGTAATAAAAGATCTATGTATAAAGGTATTTAAAGATGTGATGTAATTGATATACATTGTATTGTTTATTAATCATAAGCTGTACAGCTTATAGACAGATACATGCAATATAGGTAATCAACGTAAATATAATAATATACGTGGTCAAGTCTAAGAGAAGGTAAATTGAGAGATGGAATCAGAATGCACACATACATACATATACATATACACATACACATACACACACATATATATATACATATATATACATATACATATACATATATATACACATACACATACACATACACAACTACATATACATACAACGGCATGAATTTTGTCATTAAATTTTGTATGCGCATACTCAAGTATAATAAAGTATAAATTGTATTAGAAATCAAACATATATCATATATCATATTATATATAAATATATAAAAGGTTACAAAATAGTTAACAATGCTCACTTCTTAATTTGGAGGCTTGCGTAAGAAATTTTCCTAAACCGCATAAATTCTTTTACATTTGAGGTGCTGAGTAATTGTACTAATTTATAGACAGAGGGCCGGGTATAATAGTATTTCTTTAAAAAATTTTGTCGGAATGGTTTGTACAAAGGACATTTCAGTATAAAATGGAATTCGTCTTCTATTTCTGTTGAATCTTTACATACAGGGCATATTCGCTTTTCGAAAGGAATGTTTTTAAAACGACCAGTTTCAACCATGAGAGTATGGGCAGACAAGCGGAATTTACAAATAAGTTTTTTATGTTGCGATGAAATTGGTGTTTCCAAATATGCCTGGAGTGTATGCCCATCAATTAAATGCTTATATATAATAGATTTTGAAGAAGCGTTAATATCAGATAGCAAAGATTGTTTACACATATCAAATATCCGTTGCTTTGTAGCGCAAAGAATATATTCTTGAGTCAATATTGATTGATTGAGAAACAAATCACCAAGTCCAAGCTGTTGTAAAATATTATATACATTAAAAATCCAATTTTTACATTTTCTGTTGTACTTGAATTCTTCGTTTAAAAAATCATAACACCCTTTTAAAATACAGTTTTTAGTATTAATCGATTTCAGCCAATACTTTATAATTCTGATTTGTCTTATACAAGATAGTGGGAATCGACCTAGTTCACAGTAAACCATTGCATTTGGAGTAGATCGTTTTACTCCTAATATATTCTTACAGAAATCTAAGTGAACTCTTTCGATATCAGGTGCTGAATGAAAACCCCAAACTTCTGAACCATAAAATGCAATACTTGAAATATATGAGTCAAATAAAGATAATAGTGTTACACAGTTAAGTTGATAGTTAAAACTTACATGTTACATGTACTCATTATAAATTCTACTTTCACCACTGGCTTTGTTAATTTTGAGCATTTCAATATACTTCAATAATTCATCAGATGTTTTAGGTTGATTTATGTTGTTGTTCAATTCAATATTTGACAATATATTTAAATGTTCCATTGAAAGTAGATAATCTCCTATTATTGACGTTACCACTGGAAATGTTTCGAAGAAGTTAAATAGATCGTCAATATTAGCTTCCCATAATGGTCCGTTGTGGTCATTTATATTGGTTCGTAATTTTTGCAGTATCGGGATTTTTGTCCTTCATTATGATTTACAACAGATGTTTTAATTTACGTTTGTACTCTTTTTCTTTATCATAGAGATTTGATTTAAACATATATCACCACCAAATCTTTTGTGAAGGCTTTTTGCCTGGAGCATTTACAATCTCTTTGTTCCGAGGCTTTTAAAAATGTTTGGTTTTCCTTAATGTTCTTAAAACAGAATTGAACTCTACCAGTATATATGTTAAAACACCAGCGTTGAAGAACAACATCTTGCATGACCACCTCACGAATCTTGGCAATTTTAAAATTAGTACGGATAAAAATGATCTTCCTATCATGTATTGGTTCCCCAGGTTACGCAAAAATCCATATATATCACGCTTTATATTTAATTCTAGTCAGTGCTCAACTACTTTGCTTTCTAAACACATTACTTCTGCCCTTACAGCTATCAAAGATCATGTTATTAAGTACTGCGCTGTCGTTTTTGATAAAAGTAATATGAATAACTTTTGGTCGATTAAAAACTCTAGCGAAATCTTAGATAAACTGTATTTACGACATTGTAAAGCTACATGCAGTCAAACTTCCACATATCTCTACCTACTTCATCGCCACATGATTTCATCAAAACTAACTTGTTGTCTCTCATACGCTGGTGTTTTAATAGAGAATCAAAAACGTACCTGTGAGCGTTAGATATCTGTGGATTTTTTCGAACAAACAATATAACTCTTATAGTTTTTGGACTTATAACGAGTTAAGTAACGCCATCACCTTTTTGATGGAAAATACTTATCAGAAATATAGACTACTCTCTGAAAGTAGTCTATGTCTTTGTATTTATATACAATTTAATGACAAAATTTATCAACAGGGGATAGGAATTCCCATAGGCACTAATTGCGCTCCTTTTATCGCAGATTGTTTTATTTTTGTATTGATATGAGAGGGATTTATGCAGTATATTAACAAATCCAGACGTTTCGACGTTGTTGACATATTAAATGACACCTCTAGGTATTTAGATGACACTTTGGTAATAGATAACTTAGAATTTGAAAATCATGTATCTTGTATTTATCCATCTCAACTTCAACTGAATAAAGCCAAAATGTGTGATAAAGAAACGCCTTTTTGGATTTTAACAATAGAATAATGAATAACAATATTCATACCTTCATATATGATAAACGTGGCGATTTAGGATTTTTAGCCGTAAATTTCCCTTATTTGAATGGCGATATACCAAGACTCCCATCGTATGGTATTTATATTTCTCATTTGGTGAGGCACTTACGTTTTAGACTTTCACACTAGAAATTTACACTTCGAAACTGTTGACTCAGGGATATAGATACCATAAACTTAGAAAAACTTTTGGAAAATTTTACAGATCATATTCAGAATTTATATCTAAATTCGGAAATATTTTCAGCAATATTTGTCAAGCGGAATTTCCCATCCCAATTTCTACGGTGATCTAGCTTGAGGGAGGGGGGTAAGATATCATGATAACTTCATTTTGTCCAAATCTAAAATTGTCAAACATCTTCTACATCGACAATATGACCTCAAGATCATCACTAAGACTATTGTCTTGTATTGGGCTCTTATACAGCCTTTTGCAGACTTTTCCTTGAGCGTTGCACACTGACTAACAGGGACTCCATAACGGCCCTTGTCTAAATCCTTTCAGAAGGAGACATGGTCCCAAACTTCCTCCCCGGTGACTGTTAGTCTGGACTTTTACATTTCAAGGGTTTGAGTTCGCCTTCATACCAGCAGAGCATAGTTTCCTCATGTTGATGTCGCTCTATATATTTAATCTTACTCTTCATTAGTATTAGTGTTTATATATTTTTATGACCTTTCAACCTGAGATACTCGTTGATCCTTTTTCTCTATATAAAGAACTATTGTTTTGCACTATTCGGTCCAGAAGTAGGGGAAGAGGGGGTGCCGCTCTAAAAATTGTCGCAAATTACCTTTTTGATAAAATATTCCGACCAAAAGGGTGGGGGTTACAAAACACATGTTGTAAAAATGCAGGAAATGACAGAGACTCGTTCTTTTTCCCATATATTTTTACAAATGCCCATGTACAAGTACACCGATGGACACGATACATATTTTACGGGCTGATTTAGATTCTGCAGTAAGAAAGACCGAAAAGCGAGGATTTAGAAAACACCCAGGTCCTCTGTGAGTCTAACGCAAAGCGATAGGAGGGTAAAGGGCAAGTTAAAGGGAGAAAGGGGAGGGGGCTTTTACTCATGTTAATGAGTACTTATGTTAATATCAGTAGCAGTATAATTTATACCAACAGATCTACACAATGGTAATTGAAATTGAACTACTGGAATGTTAATGAATATTAGCACATATTGGTTTCCTTTGTATTATCGTGATTACTTTTCTAATGCAATGGTAGGGTTACTTAATAACGTATTTTCCTAATGAGAAATTTGATTAAAGTTTACTTAATAACCCATTTTCCTAATGAGAAATTAGTCAAGAGTTTAGTTAATAACCCATTTTCCTAATGAGAAATTGGTCAAGAGTTCACTTATAAACCATTTTCCTAATGAGAAATTTGATTAAAGTTTACTAAATTACCCATTTTCCCGATCAAAATTTGTTTAGAGTTTACTGAATAACCCATTTTCCCAATGAGAAATTAGTTTAGAGTTTCCTTAGACAATTTGAAATTCTAAATGAGATGTAAACGCATTTAAGTAAAGAGAATAAAAATCATTTCGAAATCGAGATAGCAATTTTCGGATTCTGATAAACGATTTTATTATATCCAGCTGACAGAAATTTTTCTTTCATAACAGAAATGCAAGTCGATTTCACATGATGCATAGGGGACTGTTCAAACCCTATACATTTGAGAATTTCTGTGATGTAATGCCACTGAAAGGGTAATAATGAAGATCTTCTAGATTTTGAACTGTATTTTTATCCCATAATGATTTAATGGAGAGACATTGACACACGAGGTTATACTGACTGATGGTAGTAGATTGATCGACGACGGATACCTCGTCTACATGTAAATATCACCCGTAATGAGGGTCAGTTCTTGGTGTACATTTATGCTGTTGTCTTTTTCTAAATCGTATCATTTTTTTCAAGATCCAGTTATAAAGAGATACTTTAGAAAGTAGATTATAAATATTCGTAGCATATTTTTGCAACGGAAGATAAACAGTAGAATCCGAAGGTAAAGTTCACACCCACCCACACACATACCAATTTTTTTTTTTGTAATTCTCCAGAGTTTAGATGACGTTTTAATGATCCTTTTACGAAAATTTCTCCATTGATATCCATTCAACCATTCAATGACAAACCATCCTAGACACTGCCTTTATCAGAAAGGAAGCCAGAAAATGACAAACCATCCTAGACAATGCCTTTAACGGAAAGTGAGGCTAAAGGTGACCACCCATCCTAGATAATGCCTTTAACAGAAAGGGAGGCAAGAGATGACAAACCATCCTAGACAATACCTTTAACAGAAAGAGAAGCAAAAGATGACAAAATATCCTAGACAATACCTTTAACAGAAAGAGAAGCAAAATATGACAAAATATCCTAGACAATACCCTTAACAAAAAGGGAGGCAAAAGATGATACATTATCTGAGTTGTACAGTATTACTGGTATCTATGTAGTATAGTATTACTGGTATCTATGTAGTATAGTATTACTGGTATCTATGTAGTGTAGTATTACTGGTATCTATGTAGTGTAGTATTACTGGTATCTATGTAGTATAGTATTACTGGTATCTAAGTAGCACAGTATTACTGGTATCTAAGTAGTACAGTATTACTGGTATCTATGTAGTATAGTATTACTGGTATCTATGTAGTATAGTATTACTGGTATCTATGTAGTATAGTATTACTGGTATCTATGTAGTATAGTTTTACTGGTATCTATGTAGTATAGTATTCCTGGTATCTAAGTAGTGCAGTATTACTGGTATCTATGTAGTATAGTATTACTGGTATCTATGTAGTATAGTATTACTGGTAACTATGTAGTATAGTATTACTGGTATCTATGTAGTATAGTATTACTGGTATCTATGTAGTATAGTATTACTGGTATCTATGTAGTACAGTATTACTGGTATCTATGTAGTATAGTATTACTGGTATCTAAGTAGTGCAGTATTACTGGTATCTATGTAGTATAGTATTACTGGTATCTATGTAGTATAGTATTACTGGTATCTATGTAGTACAGTATTACTGGTATCTAAATAGTACAGTATTACTGGTATCTAAGTAGTATAGTATTACTGGTATCTATGTAGTATAGTATTACTGGTATCTATGTAGTATAGTATTACTGGTATCTAAGTAGTACAGTATTACTGGTATCTATGTAGTATAGTATTACTGGTATCTATGTAGTACAGTATTACTGGTATCTATGTAGTACAGTATTACTGGTATCTATATAGTATAGTATTACTGGTATCTAAGTAGTATAGTATTACTGGTATCTATGTAGTAGTATAGTATTACTGGTATCTATGTAGTATAGTATTACTGGTATCTAAGTAGTACAGTATTACTGGTATCTATGTAGTATAGTATTACTGGTATGCAAGTAGTACAGTATTACTGGTATCTATGTAGTATAGTATTACTGGTATCTATGTAGTACAGTTTTACTGGTATCTAAGTAGTACAATATTACTGGTATCTAAGTAGCACAGTATTACTGGTATCTATGTAGTATAGTATTACTGGTATCTATGTAGTATAGTATTACTGGTATCTATGTAGTATAGTATTACTGGTATCTATGTAGTATAGTATTACTGGTATCTATGTAGTATAGTATTATTGGTGTCTTAGCGATGAAGTCTTTACTTGTAACTAAGGGATGAAGTCTTTACCGGTAACTAAGCAGTACAGCATTACTTGTATCTAAGCTGTACAGTATTACTGGTATCTAAGTAGTACAATATTATTGGTATCTAAGCAGTACAATGTTATTGGTATCTAAGCAGGACAATATTATTGGTATCTAATTTGTAAAATGTTATTGGTATCTAAGTAGCACAGTATTACTGGTATCCAAGAAGTACAGTATTATTGGTATCTAAGCAGTACAGTATTACTGGCGTCTAAGCAGTACAGTATTATTGGTATCTAAGCAATATTGTACTACTAATATCTAAACAGTACAGTACTAGTAATTGTTATCCTAGTCTAGTTTCTGACCCCCACCCTCTAAATTATGTACTCCCAGTCTGGCGTCAAACCGCCACCATAATGATTTATCCTGGTCTGGTGCCTGACCCCCACCATATATATGTTATCCTGGCCTGGCCTCTGATACCCACCATATATGTTATGTTATCCTGGTCTGACGCCTGACCTCCACCACATACATGTATGTTATGTTTCCTGGTCTAGCGCCTGACCTCCACCGCATATGTTATGTTATCTTGGTCTGGCGCCTAACCTCCACCATATATGTTATGTTATCCTGGTCTGGCGCCTGACTTCCACCACATATGTTATGTTATCTTGGTCTGGCGCCTGACCTCCACCATATATGTTATGTTATCCTGGTCTGGCGCCTGACTTCCACCACATATGTTATTTTATCCTGGTCTGTCGCCTGACCTCCACCACATATGTTATGCTATCCTGGTCTGGCACTTGACTCCATGATATAGGAGACTTATTTCAGGCCTTGTGTTTAATTACTACACAACTTACATTGCAGCTACAAAATGAAACGCAAGTTGGTTGGGTAACCTAGGATATCTGAAAAAACGAAATGGATCTGATGCATGAGAACCTCCACGGTAACAGCAAACAGATCAATAGGTACATATACAGAGACCCTATTACAGCAAACTTATGAAAAAGTAACTTCGTTAGTGTTTACATTAACATTCTTGTTTATCAATACATGTAGAAGTATCAAGCAATAGATATGCATAGAACATCGATCTCGGTATATTATATCACTTCCCACAAACCATCTCGCATCCGATAATCCATCTTTCATATCCAATGTGTTAATAATTCGATGAATTGAAGGAAATGTTTCCGATGTAGCTTGGAGTATAGGATCAATGTAAGCATGTTATTCGGCCATTTATCAGACCGGGTAATTTGTCATGTTTGTAGCGACATCATCAGAAGCCCATAAAGCAATTACATTCATCATTGTAAACATGAACTTTCTATAGTTCACATTGACGTACATACACATAATACAGAGCGGACCTTGCTCATTGGATAGCGTGCTCAGCTCCTGACAGAATGGCGCCAGGTTCGAGTGCCACCGGTGGCATGTAGCTGCCCTGTCTTGCAGATTCGCTTTGAAATATCATTGTCTGAATGAAAATGAAGGTCTTGTATGATAGTAAAGACACCACATTGACTTCGGAAGGTCTCGTGTGATGGTAGACCTTAGAAAGGTAAAGATCTCTAATTGAATTCCGAGGGTCTCGTATGATGGTAGACGTTGGCAAAGTAAAGACCCCAATTTTCTTGCGAAGGTCTCGTGTGATTGTAGACGTTGGCAAGGTAAAGATTCCCCATTGCCTTCTGAAGGTCTGGTGTGATGGTAGACGTTGGCAAGGTAAAGATCTCACTCATTACTTTCGGAAGGTCTCGTGTGATGGTAGACGTAAGCAAGGTAAAGATCTCACTCATTACTTTCGGAAGGTCTGGTGTGATGGTAGACGTAAGCAAGGTAAAGATCTCACTCATTACTTTCGGAAGGTCTCGTGTGATGGTAGACGTTGGAAAGGTAAAGATCTCACTCATTACTTTCGAAAGGTCTCGTGTGGTAGACGTTGGAAAAGTAAAGATCTCTCATCTCAACGTCTTATACATGACTGATACAGATTGACACAAGCATATGCAAAGTAAATTGTAAGTTGCATGCATTTTGTAACATACTATCTCGTTTCTATTAAAAAATATAAAAAAAAAAAATAGAGAGAATGTGTGAGAATGGATTAATTTCATAATTATTACTCATTCAAATATTACGTTGAGTTTGTTCATTGATCGGATTGCAAAACAAGTCCGGTCTATAAATAGGTGAAGTCCGTCTGTGCGTCCGTCCGGCGTCATCAATTTGCGTTTAGCTTGATCTCTTGCATACCGTTAATGATATCAACTTCAAACTTGGTCAGTTTGTAGACACTGATGAATTCTTCTCGACCAACACAAAATTTGGCGACCTTGACCTCGATTTTACGCTTACGTAAACACAGTCTGATTTTGCGTTTATCTTCATTTCCTGCATACGATTGATGACACCAAATTAAAATTTGGTCAGTTTGTAGACATTGATGAGTTCTTCATGACAAACACAAAATTCGGTGACCTTGACCTCGATTTAAGTGAACACAGTCTGATTTTGCATTTAGCTTGATCTCTTGGATACCGTTAACTATACCAACTTCACACTTGATCATTATGTAGTCATTGATGAGTTCTTCCCGACCTAAACAAAATTTGGCCTCGACTTGACCTCGATTATACGCTGCAGTGAGCATAGCCTGATTTGGGGTTAAGGTTGAACTCTTTATTTATTTATTTATTTATTTATGTGTTTGTTTATTTATTTATTTATTTATTTATTTATTTATTTTTCGTTTGTCTCTTTTTAAGTTCCAAGGCTTTAATAACTTATTCAGCGTTCTGGAAACATCTTCAAACTTAAAGAAACTGTTTCTGAATAAGATTCTACAGGTAGACTATAATGTTATGTTTTGCAATCCGGTCATACCGTCTTCGACTGTTTCTTGTGTTTTACTCATATGCTTACTGTTTGAAAATACTATTTCAGTCCTTTTGAAAATTTCAGTAACATGTTGTAAATACAGCTCAGTTTTCTTCGTAAAGTGGAGTACCTTGTTCTACAAATACAGGATTGCATTATTTCAGATTTTGTATCGTTCATCAATGAGTATTACATGTAGAATATAATACAAATTCTAATTAGTTATTATACTACAAGAGTTGTCTTTCTTGTCATGATATTGCATAAGATGTATTATCGAGGGGCATATAAAGCAAGAGCGGAGGTAAAAAATTTTGCAACATTCTAATATTGATCGAGCAACGCGACCAGAACATTCAAGCAGATTTACTTCTATTCAAGTGTTTCTAACAACATAAGATGTCTGCTCTCAGTCCCCCCTCGAAACTACGTAGAGGTGGACGGTAAAACTAAATAATGGTGGACGGTAAGACTGGATAATGGTGGACGGTAAGACTGGATAGTAGTGGACGGTAAGACTAGATAGTGGAGAAAGGAAAGACTGGATAATGGTGGACGGTAAGACTGGATAGTGGTGGACGGTAAGACTGGATAGTAGTGGACGGTAAGACTGGATAGTAGTGGACGGTAAGACTGGATAGAGGTGGACGATAAGACCAGATAGTGGAGAAAGGTAAGACTGAATAGTGGTGGAAGGTAAGACTGGATAGTGGTGGACGGTAAGACTGGATAGTGGTGGACGGTAATACTTGATGAATTTGGGCGGTAAGACTGGATAGTAGTGGATGAAAGACTAGATAGTGGTGGACGGTAAGACTGGATAATGGTGGACGGTAAGACTGGATAGTGGTGGACGGTAAAACTGGATAGTAGTGGACAGTAAGACTGGATAATGGTGGACGATAATACTGGATAAATTTGGGCGGTAAGACTGGATAGTAGTGGATGGTAAGACTGGATAATGGTGGACGATGAGCCTTAAAAGTGAAGAAAGGTAATACTGGATAATGGTAAGCGGTAAGACTGGATAGTGGTGGATGGTAAGACTAGATAGTGGATAAAGGTAAGACTGTATAGTGGAGGACAGTAAGACTGGATAGTAGTGGACAGTAAGACTGGATAGTAGTGGACAATAAGGCTGGATAATGGTGGACGATGAGACTTAATAGTGAAGAAAGGTAATACTGGATAATGGTGGGCGGTAAGACTGGATAGTGGTGGACGGTAAGACTGAATAATGGTAGACGGTAAGACTGGATAATGGTGGACGGTAAGATTGGATAGTGGTGGACAGTAAGACTGGATAGTGGATAAAGGTAAGACTGGATAATGGTTGACGGTAAGACTGGATAGTGGTGGACGGTAAGACTAGATAGTAGTGGACGATGAGACTGGATAGTGGTGGACGGTAAGACTGGATAGTAGTGGACGGTAAGACTGGATAGTAGTGGACGGTAAGACTGGATAGAGGTGGACGATAAGACTAGGTAGTGGAGAAAGGTAAGACTGAATAGTGGTGGACGGTAAGACTAGATAGTGGTGGACGGTAAGACTGGATAGTGGTGGACGGTAATACTTGATAAATTTGGGCGGCAAGACTGGATAGTAGTGGATGAAAGACTAGATAGTGGTGGACGGTAAGACTGGATAATGGTGGACGGTAAGACTGGATAGTGGTGGACGGTAAGACTGGATAGTAGTGGACAGTAAGACTGGATAATGGTGGACGGTAAGACTGGATAGTAGTGGACGGTAAGACTGGATAGAGGTGGACGATAAGACCAGATAGTGGAGAAAGGTAAGACTGAATAGTGGTGGACGGTAAGACTGGATAGTGGTGGACGGTAAGACTGGATAGTGGTGGACGGTAATACTTGATAAATTTGGGCGGTAAGACTGGATAGTAGTGGATGAAAGACTAGATAGTGGTGGATAGTGGTGGACGGTAAGACTGGATAGTAGTGGACAGTAAGACTGGATAATGGTGGACGGTAAGACAGGATAGTAGTGGACGGTAAGACTGGATAGAGGTGGACGATAAGACCAGATAGTGGAGAAAGGTAAGACTGAATAGTGGTGGACGGTAAGACTGGATAGTGGTGGACGGTAAGATTGCATAGTGGTGGACGGTAATACTGGATAAATTTGGGCGGTAAGACTGGATAGTAGTGGACGGTAAGACTAGATAAATTTGGGCGGTAAGACTCGATAGTAGTGGACGGTAAGACTGGATAATGGTGGACGATGAGACTTAATAGTGAAGAACGGTAATACTGGATAATGGTGGGCAGTAAGACTGGATAGTGGTGGACGGTAAGACTAGATAGTGGATAAAGGTTAGACTGTATAGTGGAGGACAGTAAGACTGGATAGTAGTGGACGGTAAGACTGGATAGTAGTGGACAATAAGGCTGGATAATGGTGGACGATGAGACTTAACAGTGAAGAAAGGTAATACTGGATAATGGTGGGCGGTAAGACTGGATAGTGGTGGACGGTAAGACTGGATAATGGTGGACGATGAGACTTCATAGGGAAGATAGGTAATACTGGATAATGGTGGGCGGTAAGACTGAATAGTGGTAGACGGTAAGACTGGATAGTGGATAAAGGTAAGACTGTATAGTGGTGGACAGTAAGACTGAATAGTGGTGGACGGTAAGACTAGATAGTAGTGGACGGTAAGACTGGATAGTGGTGGACGGTAAGACTGAATAGTGGTGGACGGTAGGACGTTAAGATTGGATAGTGGTGGAGGGTAAGACAGGATAGTGACGGACAGTAAGACTGAATATTGGTGGACAGCAAGACTGGATAGTAGTGAACGGTAAGACTAGATAGTAGTGGACAGTAAGACTGGATAGTAGTGGACAGTAAGACTGGATAGTAGTGGACGGTAAGACTGGATAGTAGTGGATGAAAGACTAGATAGTGGTGGACGGTAAGACTGGATATTGGTGAACTCTAAGGCTTGTTAGTGGAGAAATGGAAGACTATAGAGAATTGGACGGTAAGACAAGACATGACTGGACGGTAAGACTGGATAGTGGTGGACGGCAAGACTGGATAATGGAGAAAGGTAAGACTGGATAGTGGTGGACGGTAAGACTAGATAGTAGTGGACGGTAAGACTGAATATTAGTGGACGGTAAGACTGGATAGTGGTGGATGCTACGACTAGATAGTGGTGGACGGTAAGACTGGATAGTGGTGGACGGTAAGCCTGGATAGTGGTGGACGGTAAGACTGAATAGTGGTAGACGGTAAGACTAGATAGTAGTGGACGGTAAGACTGGATATTAGTGGACGGTAAGACTGGATAGTGGTGGACGGTAAGACTAGATAGTGGTGCACTCTAAGTGGAGAATTGGAAGACTAGAGAGAATTGGGCGGTAAGACAAGACATGGTAGGACGGTAAGACTGGATAGTGGTGTGTGGTAAGACTAGACAGGCATGGAAGGTAAGACTGGATAGTGTCGAACGTTAAGACTAGAAAGTGAAGAAAGGTAAAACTAGACAGGAATGGGCTAATTAAATGCTAGTATTTATTATTAATGGTCGTGTGTCAAGACTAACAAGCCATTTCTCCAACACGGTTATATATGTATATACACCCCATCTACTGCAACGCAGATAGACTTATAACGTGATAAAGAACTATTACTTGATGGCAACAATACACAGATATTCTTAGACGAGCACTAGGGTTAAGCTGACATACAGTATAAGCCTCCACAGAAGATTTGAATTGTCGGATATTGTCTTGAGATGACCACTAAACTTACGTAGACATCATCGAGATATATGTAATGCATTAACAAAGCACAAAGGGCTGATTCCATCAAAATATCCTGAGTCAGTGGCCACATAAGAAACAATAAAAACGTCTTGACAACTCCCTTTATTTGTCCACTAATGGAGACGTGCTACATCATTGTCCGAATCCTGACCGTCTGGGGAAATTTACTTGAATATGTTTCTGTATCTTTCAGTGAGACAAATCAATTTTGTTGATATACAGCTATGGATGCACGTACATTGTTAATATTCCTTTTTTACAGATGTCAAAATAAAATAATTTAAGGCCACATCAAATTTATTATTAGTTCTTCAACAGCGACCGCACCTGAAATTGCAAATTTCAAATTTTAACATTAAAAAAAGAATCCCGCACGAATTTTCCAATCGAACGCCAAGAGCTATTTTTCCTTCTAGATTTGGCACTAAGCTTCCTTAATATGCTTTGAAAAAGATGTCACTGGTCTTCATAAACGACCTGATAGATTCCCGAGTCAGAATTGTACACCAAATTGATGATGATTTGCGTTTAAAGGCTTCAAATGGAGTAATTTTTATTGCTTAAGATATCGATATTTTCAAAATGAGGCAGATCTTATAAATATTTCATAACTTCCGTAACTCTATAGGTCCTTATTTTGTCAAACTTTTGTAATTTCAACTTCATTTTGAAAATTAATTTAATTTATTTTTGCGCCCGTTCGCCCCTTTAAATTATCAAATATGTCTGAAGAACTAATAATTAATTTGGTGTGGCCTAATGTCATCTTCAATGATCACATAAGCCAGATTAATTTCAATTTTATTTATCAGAGCAAACCAGGTTACGGGTCTACAACCTGGCCCGTCATGTCAAAACATCTTAAAACAATTAGCGACAAGCATTCTGGAAAGTTTGAAACATCATCAGCTTAAGAACTCATACTCTTAAAATCTTGACAGAAATATAAATCAACAATATGGAAAGGATATATTAAAAGAATAAGGATCGTTAGGTAAGACGACAACAACATGCAGGACAATTGTCAGCTCTGGCAGTACCAACATGTAAGGTTAATTGTCAGCTCTGGCAGTACCAACATATAAGAATTGTCAGCTCAGGAAGCAACAACATGCAAGATGTAATTGTCAACTGAGGCAGCAACAACATGTAAGATGCAATTGTCAGCTTAGGCAATAACAACATGTTACACTATAATTGTCAACTTAGGGAGTAACAACTTGTAAGATAACTGTCAGCGTAGGCAGCAACAACATGTAAGATAACTGTCAGCGTAGGCAGCAACAACATGTAAGATAACTGTCAGTGTAGGCAGCAACAACTTGTAAGATAACTGTCAGCGTAGGCAGCAACAACATGTAAGATAACTGTCAGCGTAGGCAGCAACAACTTGTAAGATAACTGTCAGCGTAGGCAGCAACAACTTGTAAGATAACTGTCAGCGTAGGCAGCAACAACTTGTAAGATAACTGTCAGATTATGCAGAAACCACATGTAAGATAACTGTCAGTGTAGGCAGCAACAACATGTAAGATAACTGTCAGCGTAGGCAGCAACAACATGTAAGATAACTGTCAGATTACGCAGAAACCACATACAAGATAACTGTCAGCGTAGTCACCAACAACATGTAAGATAACTGTCAGCTTAAACAGCAACCACATGTAAGATAATTGCCTGAAAATCTAGATAGTAGTATAGAAGGCTTCAGTAAGATAATTGTCAACCACATGTAAGATAATTGTCAGATTAGGTGGCAACCGAATGTAAGATAACTGTCGGCTTACACAGCAACCACATGTAAGATAATTGCCTGAAAATCTGGATAGTAGTATAGAAGGCTTCAGTACACACAAAGGAACTTTGTGTGATCCTTGTCATATCGTAAACTAGATATCCAAACCACACACACACTGCCAACCTGTTATGACTAACTCATACCCCAACAAAGACAGTGTATGCGTAATAAATCATAGAAGACCTCATCCTTATAATACGAACAATGTCTTCATTTAGCAAAGGAACAGCTTGTTGGATACAATTAATGTCTGTTAGATAATTTTATCGCCTGTCAGCAGTGGCGGATTTAGAAAGGGGCCTGCCCCCCTCCCTCTCATTTCCCCACATATTAATATGTAAAAATCCAGATTTGGCACCAAAAATCACCGAGTAGTTTGACTAATACACATGTGCCCTCTCCCCCTCCCCGTTTTCAAAAATCCTGGATCCGCCAATGGTCAGTCATTTCTGTTATCAAAGTCTTCCATAAATAAACTTAAATCAACAAGAAGCCTTTGCGTTACCACAGACATGGGCAAACTGTAAGTGCTGACTCAAGAGATAACTGTATGATAGGAAGATATATGGCAATATATGTGATGCATCATCAGGTGTCTGCATGATAGAAGGATAGTCAAACTATACATGTTAATTAATCAGAAAGTAGAAAGTTGCATGTGCTTCTTCCTCAGATATAGGAATATATATATATATATATATCTTGTACTTTTTATATAAGCAAGCTAAATATATATATATATATATATATATATATATATATATATATATATATATATATATATATATATATATATATATATATATATATATATATATATATATATATATATATATATATATATATATATATATATATATATATATATATATATATATATATATATATAGATGAGTGACGTAAAACAATAACCAATCAATCAATCAATCATATTATGTAGCGAGGCTATATATTTCCCTTATACAGGGAAGTAAGGATTAAAACTATTTTTGTGGAGCTCGGGTAGCTCAATCGGTTAGAGCGTCGGATGCATGACAGCTAGGTGATTCGGTACCATAGGTTGTGGGTTCGAGTCCCAGACGGGGAACGAATATAAGTGAAATATAGGGTGCCTTGTTAGCTGTAGTGTAGTATCTTTCTGCTTTCCTTGTTCCTATTACCGGTATATTAAGTAGTTATATATATATATATATATATATATATATATATATATATATATATATATATATATATATATATATATATATATAGGTAAGCTTTATATTCTTCTTCATATTATATAGGCAAGCTATATATATCCTTGTTCATATTATATAGGCAAGTTGCATAGGCGTAGGGAACGGGAAGGGGTGGGGGGCTTTTTCAACGTGATTTTTCCATGGTGATGATGATTTAATATACATATTATACATTTAGTCCTACCTTATTTTGTGTGAGATTTATCAATATACATAATCGTCAAAATTATTTTCTCTAACTCGCAAGCTCCGAATTTCTATTGGTAAGTTCTTTATTGCATTTCAAACGGTAGATGAACTCATTCAGTAGCAAGAAAAATATTTCATGATTTTTGCCCCCCCCCCCCCCCACTTTTGATTTGCTTGCTACGCGACTGAGCAATATATATCCTTGTTCATATTATATAGGGTTATTATATGGGTTTTGCCAGAGATCTGTATTATAGGTCTCTGGATTTTGCGATATAGCTGAATCAGATTTATTACAAGATCAGTTCTGACTCAAATGTATGACAAAATCCACCACATGTACAATAAGAATAACAAGATATGGAAAAACATGAATAACATCACAAAAGCTTCGTTCACACGACAGCTCCGATACCGTCTGAGAACGGTCAATTGAAGTCCCCATACCCCTCATCTGACTTTGCCCCCCCCCCCTTTTTCTTAACTCTAAAAACTGGATCCACCCCTATATAAGACCTTTACTTAACATTTGGCTTAATGACTTACTGTTTTGTCTTAATGACTTACTATTGCACTTCATAATGTGTTATTATGACTTCATAACATGCTTTATTACTTCATAAAATACTTTAATGACTTCATAATGTCATGTTTTGACTTCATAGCATAATATTCTGACTGCATAGCGTACTATTATGAATTCATTGAAGGAATGACTGTCTTTTTTTCTAGGTTCATGGGGAATGAACTTCGCGGTTCACGTAATTTGTTTGTTTCTCACTCAATTTCATTTTCCATGAATCTCGAAAAAAGGACAGTCATTCCTTATATTTACAAAGCATTTTAAAAGGTTCTTTTTTGAAAACACTGGCAAGGACCAAATTTTCCCTGAAGTAGAAAAGTACTTCCGCCACGCAATATAGTGCGTGTTTAGAATGGTAAAAAATACTATATCTGTCCAGGTAATTTCTTTAATTGTTCAAAATTAACAGATTCATTCAAGTAAAAAAAAAAATTGTACATCGGCCTTGAACTTGCGTAAGCCCCGCCTATTTTTATAAGATAAGATAAGTTTTATTTAAAGTCGGCAATCAAATATATAAAATTAACAGAGATGATAACATAGCATGCATAAAACAAAGCTGAAAACTAATCACATGCAAGCATTATGAATTAACAAGGCAAATGCAAATGAACATATGAAGCAGTAGCACTAGCAAAGTGTCCACACTTAAGAAGCTAAAAAATAATGAAAGACAAGCATACCTGAAAGACAGGTGGACATATCACAAAGGAAATCATATATCACAGCATGCATTGCACTTGCAGTCCTTACCATTCCACGACTGTATCAAACTTTTAAAATGGTTAAAACTGTTTGTAACTCTAAAATGCTCTGGCAAGGTGTTCCATAAAACAGCAGCAGCATATTTAAAACTTTGCTTACCATATGATGTAGTTCTAACACTATGTACCTGTAGAATGATAGAATATCTAAAATTGTACTTGGTTTCTTTCTTATGAACAAGATCTTGTAAAATTGGTGGTGATATTTTGTTTACATTATTAAAAGTCTCAAGAGCCATGGTACGTAGACGTTTCACTTGTAACGAAGAAACATGAGCCTTCTCTAGTCAAGTTTCGTAATCACTAGAGTTATCAGAATATATAAATCGTAGGGCTCTCTCCTGTACTTTCTCTAACTTTTTGGTGTTACCTATATTACACAAATGCCAAGCTAGAGGACAATATATTACTACGCATGTGATTTGCCATACGTCGGGTACTACTTCCATGACCCAAGTCCATGGGCTGATGAACCGAGTCTGTTTAGCATGGTTCATCGAAGGAATTAGACTAGCATTGTAAATATAACGTAATGTTTGACTTCATAAGGTACTTTAATTTACTTCTTAACATACTATTTTGATTCCATAAAGTATTTTTGTGACTTCACGACGTAATATTTTGACTACATTAACATTCTATTTTGACTGCATAACGTACTGTGTGACTTCAGAACGTAATGCTTTGATCTCATAACGCATTATTTCGGGTTCATATTATATTTGTTTGACTTCATATAATATAAAAACTACTTAATGGTAGACTGTTTTGACCATTTATTGTTAATAATGTAATCTTAAGACAGCTATGGCGTTCCATACTATCTGCTTACTCGTCTTATATAGATAAGCTGTATGTGCTTCCTCATGTTATATAGACAAGCTGTATGTGCTTCCTCATGTTATATAGACAAGTTGTATGTGTTTCCTCATGTTATATAGACAAGTTGTATATGCTTACTCATCTTATATAGACAAGATGTATGTGCTTACTCATCTTATATAGACAAGCTGTATGTGCTTACTAATCTTATATAGACAAGTTGTATGTGCTAACTCATCTTATATAGACAAGCAAATGTGCTTACTCATCTTATATAGACAAGTTGTATGTGCTTACCCATCTTATATATACAAGCCGTATGTGCCTACCCATCTTATATAGACAAGTTGTATGTGCTTACCCATCTCATATATACAAGCTGTATGTGCTTACTCATCTTATATAGACATGTTATATGTGCTTACCTATCTTATATAGACAAGTTTTATGTGCTTACTCATCTTATATAGACAAGTTATATCTGCTTTCCCATCTTATATAAACAAACTGTACGTGCTTACTCATCTTATATAGACAACCTGTATGTGCTTATTCATCTTATATAGACAAGTTGCATGTGCTTACCCATCTTATATAGACAAGCTGTATGTGCTTACTCATCTTATATAGACAAGTCACATCTGATTACTCATCTTATTTAGACAAGTTGTATGTGCTTACTCATTTAGTATAGACAAGTTGTATGTGCTGCCTCCTTTTATAAAGACAAGTAGCATCTGCTTACTCATCTTATACAGACAAGCTGCATGTGCTTACTCATCTTATATAGACAAGTTGTATGTGCTTATTCATCTTATATAAACAAACTGTATGTGCTTACACATCTTATAAAGACAAGTTGTATGTGCTTACTCATCTTATATAGACAAGTTGTACGTGCTTACCCATCTTATATAGACAAGCTGTATGTGCTGCCTTATCTAATATAGACAAGTTGTATGTGCTTACTCATCTAGTATAGACAAGTTGTATGTCCTTACCCATCTTATATAGATGAGGTGTATGTGCTGCCTCATCTTATATAGACAAGTTGCATGTGCTTACCCATCTTATATAGACAAGCTGTACGTGCTTACTCATCTTTTATAAATAAACTTTATGTGCTTACGCATCTTATATAGACAAGTTTTAGCTGCTCATTCATCTTATATAGACAAGCTGTATGTGCTGCCTCATCTTATATAGACAAGCTGTATGTGCTTCCTCATCTTATACAGAAAAGTTGCATGTGCTTCCTTATCTTATATAGACAAGTTGCATGTGCTTACTCATCTTATATAGACAAGCTGCATGTGCTTACTCATCTTATATGGACAAGTTTTATGTGCTTATTCATTTAGTATAGACAATCTGTTTCTGCTTACTTATCTTATATATACAAGTGGCATCTGCTTACTCATCTTATATATACAAGTTACATGTGCTTACTCATTTAGTATAGACAAGTAGTGTGTGCTTACTCATTTAGTATAGACGAGTTGTATGTGTTTAATCATCTTATATAGACAAGCTGTATGTGCTTACCCAACTTATATAGACAAGTTATATCTGCTTACCCATCTTATATAAACAAACTGTACGTGCTTACTCATCTTATATAGACAACCTGTATGTGCTTATTCATCTTATATAGACAAGTTGCATGTGCTTACCCATCTTATATAGACAAGCTGTATGTGCTTACTCATCTTATATAGACAAGTCACATCTGATTACTCATCTTATATAGACAAGTTGTATGTGCTTACTCATTTAGTATAGACAAGTTGTATGTGCTGCCTCCTTTTATAAAGACAAGTAGCATCTGCTTACTCATCTTATACAGACAAGCTGAATGTGCTTACTCATCTTATACAGACAAGTTGCATGTGCTTACCCATCTTATATAGACAAGCTGTATGTGCTTACTCATCTTATATAGACAAGTTGCATGTGCTTACTCATCTTATATAGACAAGTTGCATGTGCTTACTCATCTTATTAAAAGAAGCTGTATGTGCTTAACCATCTTTTATAGACGGGCTGTATGTGCTCCCTTGTCTTATATAGACAAGTGGCATGTGCTGCCTCATCTTATATAGACAATTTGTATGTGCTTTCTCATCTAATATAGACAAGCTGTATGTGCTGACTTATTTTATATAGACAAATTGTATGTGCTTACTCATCTTATATAGACAACCTGTTTGTGCTTTCTCATCTTATATAGACAAGCTGTATGTGCTTACTCATTTAGTAGAGAAAAGTTGTATGTGCTTACTCATCTTATACTGACAAGTTGCATGTGCTGCCTCATCTTATATAGACAAGTGGTATGTGCTTCCTTATTTAGTATAGGCATGTTGTATGTGCTTACTCATCTTATATAGACAAGCTGTATGTGCTTACTCATTTAGTATAGACAAGTTGTATGTGCTTACTCATCTTATATAGACAAGTTTTATGTGCTTACTCAACGTATATAGACAACTTGTTTGTGCTTACTCATCTTATATAGACAAGTTGTATGTGCTTACTCAACTTATGTAGACAAGCTGCATGTGCTTACTCATCTTATACTGACAAGTTGCATGTGCTGTCTCATCTTATATAGGCAAGTTGTATGTGCTTATTCAACTTATATAGACAAGCTGTATGTGCTTACTCATCTTATACTGACAAGTTGCATGTGCTGCCTCATCTTATATAGACAAGTTGTATGTGCTTACTCATTTAGTAGAGACAAGTTGTATGTTTTTACTCAACTTATATAGACAAGCTGCATGTGCTTACTCATCTTATACTGACAAGTTGCATGTGCTGCCTCATCTTATATAAAAAGTTGTATGTGCTTACTCAACTTATATAGACAAGCTGTATGTGCTTACTCATCTTATACTGACAAGTTGCATGTGCTGCCTCATCTTATATAGACAAGTTGTATGTGCTTACTCATCTTATATAGACAAGTTGTATGTGCTTACTCATCTTATATAAACAAGTTTTATGTAGTTACTTATCTTATATAGACAAGCTGTATGTGCTGCCTCATCTTATATAGACAAGTTGTATGTGCTGCCTCTTCTTATATAGACAAGTTGTATGTGCTGCCTCTTCTTATATAGACAAGCTGTATGTGCTTACTCATGTTATATAGACAAGCTGTATGTGCTTCCTCATCTTATATAGACAAGCTGTGTGTGCTTCCTCATCTTATATAGACAAGCTGTATGTGCTTACACATCTTATATAGACAAGCTGCATGTGCTTACTCATCTTACATAGACAAGCTGTATGTGCTTCCTCATTTTATAGAGACAAGTTGTATGCCTTACTCATTCTTTATATGTAAACATATTTGTTATTTTTTATTCATCTGATTTAGAGAATATGCATACTATTTCACTTGAGATAAAAGCTAGCTAGCTGCAAAGATTTTTTAAAGGAATGAATCTTGAACAGAAGTTAAATACAGATATACACTGCCATCCACAGGGTACATAGTTGATTGATTGGTTGATTGATTATTGTTTTAAGTCACTCCACGATTATTTCACTATATGGTGACGGCCTCTGCCTGATACATTGCATACAAATTTAGACCTTTGCAACAGACCCATCCGAAGCAGTGAGGGATCTTTTACGTACCACGCCTACCGTGACACGGCACCTCGGTTTTTACTGTGTCATCCGAAAGACAGAACACCGGTGTGTCCAGGGCGGGGGTCGAACCCGGGACCTCTGCATCACGAGCCGAGCACCTTATCCACTAGTCCACACCGGCTTATACACAGTTGAAAACCCATAATATAGTATTCAACTTTTTTTACTTGTAACAATTAAGAAAAATAAAAGGACGTGTATAATAATTATCCTATTCATGGTGTATAATCTTATTATTTCCACACTAACTGTATAACGTGTATACAAACACATAGAGTAAAATTAGTCTATAGTGTATAGACCATGTCCCTTCTAACAATACATGATCGGAGACGCACGTAAACACACTCAAAGTACTCCGGTTCGGTATAGATATAGATCTATATATCGAGTGTTCTTAATATGAAGTCGGTTTTAAACTGAATAAAACATACTAAAAATATAAAATCATTACTGTTTTTCTTTCATTTCATGGTATTCTGTCTATCTCGTACATATACTATAGTATTGATGGGTTCACCATCAGGTCGCGATTCTGATTGGCTAAATGTAAGGTTGATGTGCGAAATTTGATTTATCAGTTTCAAATAGAAGATGTAATCGTTCTTGACAAAAGTTTTATTTTGAAGCACCTGTAATAAAATTATAAGAAATCACTGTAAAAAAAATTCTGTACATCGATAGACAAATTTTTTTTCACAGTCGTTTCTTAAATAGTGAGCACTCCATTATTATAATGTGTAAATAAATCTAAATTTGCCAGGAGACTGTGAGACTGTGCCAGCAAATTGTGTCAGGGTAGTGTGAAAATTATTACAGTATAATAACCTCAAATCTCTCCTCTAAATTATGGCCTCATCCACATAAACTGCAAATAATGATCAAATTATTGAATAAATTTTCTAAGGAATATATATATATATATATATATATATATATATATATATATATATATATATATATATATATATATATATAGAAAAATTGCACAAAACTATGCGAAGAGAAGTAACTCTTACTCTTAATTCGAATCCTAGATAGATTCAACTTCTACAACATTCTGAACAGATCAAAAAACAATTTTTCACAGAGGTTCGAATTTCTGTAGTGAGTTATCAAAAGTAATCATAAAATTATAAACAATTCAATCAAAATGTATGATAAAATTAAAAACTATGATAATAATGGTAATAATAATAATATAGTTACTAATAATAAATAATTAATTCAGACTTCAAATCACCAAGGCCGCCACATTGCCAGATTTTCGGACGCAGTAGACGATTGCTGGGACATTGTTGTCGATTCTCGTCTTTGTAGGTTCAGCTGGAAGTCAGAATGGTGAAAAGTGAAAGTAGAGTTTGACATACTGGTGGGCACGGGAAGGGGCTGATAATGTAAGTTAGAACCAATCTTACTGGCTATATCAATGCACTGATTTCCCAGGGTGATAAAATTAGAAGTGTTTGTTGAATTGAAATATGGAATTGTATTACTGCAGGTAGAAGTATTGAAAAACAAAGATCCATCGCATGACTGAAGACCATCACCTTCACCTAGTGTTTTGTGTATTTCCGTTTTGGGCTGCTGACAGGGTAATGTGAGAGGTTGACACAAAGCCGCAGTGGGTACGAGCACGTATGTAGGCAGTGTAGAGCCACACAACAGGATATTGGTGCCACTTGACGCCGGAACAGTCACAGGTCCGGTAACTGTGGCACTAGATGGTGTGCTTTGGCTAGAAGGTGTGCTATTCTTTGGCAGTATCACTTGGAAAGATTTTATTCCGGTTTGTGATTGTTTCTCTTTCACATTTTCATTTTCAAAATCTTTGTTAAGTTTACATTTTAAATGCTGTATCATTTTAGTCTTGAATTCCTCTGAAATGGACCCACTGTCCTCTAGTATGGAAGATATTTCAGACTGACATTGGCGGTAACCAGCAAGATACTGGTCATGTATCTTTTTGCCATTGTCTACAATGGAAAAATACACAAATATATAAAACACAAGCACAGAAAGTACTGACTGTGATTTAACATATAAACAATACAAAGTTACATCAATAATGCTATCTGTGTGATATCAGTAATATTCACATCACTCATGCCATGCAAGTGATATCAGTAATATTTACATCACTCATGCCATGCAAGTGATATCAGTAATATTTACATCACTCATGCCATGTGTGTGATATCAGTAATATTTACATGACTCATGCCATCTGTGTGATATCAGTAATATTCACGTCACTCATGCAATGTGTGTGATATCAGTAATATTTACATCACTCATGCCATGTGTGTGATATCAGTAATATTTACATCACTCATGCCATGTGTGATATCAGTAATATTTACATCACTCATGCCATGTGTGATATCAGTAATATTTACATCACTCATGCCTTGTGTGTGATATCAGTAATATTTACATCACTCATGCCATGTGTGTGATATCAGTAATATTTACATCACTCATGCCATCTACGTGATATCAGTAATATTTACATCACTCATGCCATGTGTATGATATCAGTAATATTTACATCAATAATGCTATGTATGTGATATCAGTTATATTTACATCACTCATGCCATGTGTGTGATATCAGTAATATTTACATCACTCATGCCATGTGTAATATCAGTAATATTCACGTCACTCATGCCATGTGTATGATATCAGTAATATTTACATCACTCATGCCATGTGTGTGATATCAGTAATATTTACATCACTCATGCCATGTGTGTGATATCAGTAATATTTACATTACTCATGCCATGTGTGTGATATCAGTAATATTTACATCGCTCATGCCATGTGTGATATCAGTAATATTTACATCACTCATGCCATGTGTGTGATATCAGTAATATTTACATCACTCATACCATGTGTGTGATATCAGTAATACTTACATCACTCATGCCATGTGTGATATCAGTAACATTTACATCACTCATGCCATGTGTGATATCAGTAATATTTACATCACTCATGCCATGTGTGTGATATCAGTAATATTTACATCACTCATGCCATGCAAGTGATATCAGTAATATTTACATCACTCATGCCATGTGTGTGATATCAGTAATATTTATATCACTCATGCCATGTGTGTGATATCAGTAATATTTACATCACTCATGCCATCTGTGTGATATCAGTAATATTTACATCACTCATGCCATGTGTATGATATCAGTAATATTTACATCACTCATGCCATCTGTATGATATCAGTAATATTCACATCACTCATGCCATGTGTGTGATATCAGTAATATTTACATCACTCATGCCATCTGTGTGATATCAGTAATATTCACATAACTCATGCCATGTGTGTGATATCAGTAATATTTACATCACTCATGCCATGTGTGTGATATCAGTAATATTTACATCACTCATGTCATGTGTGTGATATCAGTAATATTCACATAACTCATGCCATGTGTGTGATATCAGTAATATTTACATCACTCATGCCATGTGTGTGATATCAGTAATATTTACATCACTCATGCCATGTGTATGATATCAGTAATATTTACATCACTCATGCCATGTGTGTGATATCAGTAATATTTACATCACTTATGCCATCTGTGTGATATCAGTAATATACACATTACTCATGCCATATGTGTGATATCAGTAATATTTACATCAGTCATGCCATGTGTGTGATATCAGTAATATATACATCACTCATGCCATGTATGTGATATCAGTAATATTTACATCACTCATGCCATGTGTGTGATATCAGTAATATTTACATCACTCATGCCACTCATGCCATGTGTGTGATATCAGTAATATATACATCACTCATGCCATGTGTGTGATATCAGTAATATTTACATCATTCATGCCATGTGTGTAATATCAGTAATATTTACATCAATAATGCTATGTGTGTGATATCAGTAATATTTACATCACTCATGCCATGTGTGTGATATCAGTAATATTTACATCATTCATGCCATGTGTGTGATATCAGTAATATTTACATCACTCATGCCATGTGTGATATCAGTAATATTTACATCACTCATGTCATGTGTGATATCAGTAATATTTACATCACTCATGCCATGTGTGTGATATCAGTAATATTTACATCACTCATGCCACTCGTGCCATGTGTGTGATATCAGTAATATATACATCACTCATGCCATGTGTGTGATATCAGTAATATTTACATCATTCATGCCATGTGTGTGATATCAGTAATATTTACATCAATAATGCTATGTGTGTGATATCAGTAATATTTACATCACTCATGCCATGTGTATTATATCAGTAATATTTACATCACTCATGCCATGTGTGTGATATCAGTAATATTTACATCACTCATGCCATGTGTGTGATATCAGTAATATTTACATCACTCATGCCATGTGTGTGATATCAGTAATATTAACATCACTCATGCCATGTGTGTGATATCAGTAATATTTACATCACTCATGCCATGTGTGTGATATCAGTAATATTTACATCGCTCATGCCATGTGTGTGATATCAGTAATATTTACATCGCTCATGCTATGTATGTGATATCAGTAATATTTACATCAATCATGTCATGTGTGTGATATCAGTAATATTTACATCACTCATGCCATGTGTGATATCAGTAATATTCACGTCACTCATGCCATGTGTATGATATCAGTAATATTTACATCGCTCATGCCATGTGTGTGATATCAGTAACATTCAAAGTGTAATACCCACGATATCATATACAGATACAGTATGTATTTCTACAGTGGTCGATATTGTATGGAGACTGTGATTCATGTTTAAGAGGAGAACTAATAAGGTATAGCGCATACAAATCAAGGTATTGTCTGGGAGGACTAATGAGGCATAGCGCATACAAATCAAGATATTGTCTGGGAGGACTAATGAGGTATAGCGCATACAAATCAAGGTATTGTCTGGGAGGAGTAATGAGGTATAGCGCATACAAATCAAGGTATTGTGTGGGAGGACTAATGAGGCATAGCGCATACAAATCAAGGTATTGTCTGGGAGGACTAATGAGGCATAGGGCATACAAATCAAGGTATTGTCTGGGAGGACTAATGAGGCATAGCGCATACAAATCAAGGTATTGTCTGGGAGGAGTAATGAGGTATAGCGCATACAAATCAAGGTATTGTCTGGGAGGACTAATGAGGTATAGCGCATACAAATCAAGGTATTGTCTGGGAGGACTAATGAGGCATAGCGCATACAAATCAAGGTATTGTCTGGGAGGACTAATGAGGCATAGCGCATACAAATCAAGGTATTGTCTGGGAGGAGTAATGAGGTATAGCGCATACAAATCAAGGTATTGTCTGGGAGGAGTAATGAGGTATAGCGCATACAAATCAAGGTATTGTCTGGGAGGAGTAATGAGGCATGCCACAGACAAATCGTTGTATTGTCTAGGAGGAGTAATGAGGCATGCCACAGACAAGTCGTTGTATTGTCTAGGAGGAGTAATGAGGCATGGCACAAACAAATCGCTGTATTGTCTAGGAGTAGGGGTAACAAGGCATAGCGCAAACAAATCCCTGTATTCTCAAGGACGGATAATGAAGCATGGCGCAAAAACTCACTGTCCTGTTTAGGAGGGGTAATGAGGCATGGGGCATACAAATCACTGTATTGTCTAGTAGAAATGAGGTATGACACCAACAAATCGCTGTATTGTTTAGGAGGAGGGGTAACGAGGCATGGCGCAAACAAATCCCTGTACTCTCTAGGAGGGATAATGAGGCATGGCGCAAAAAATTACTGTCCTGTTTAGGAGGGGTAATGAAGCATAGGACATACAAATCACTGTATTTTCTAGGAGGGGCAATGAGGCATGGCGCATACAAATCACTGTATTTTCTAGGAGGGGTAATGAGGCATGGCACAAAGAAATCATTCTATTGTCTAGAAAGGATAATGAGGCATGGCGCAAAGAAATCATTGTACTGTTTAGGATGAGGAGTGATGAGGCATGACGCAAACAAATCACTTGTATGGTCTAGGAGGAGTAATGAGGCATGGCACAAACAAATCACTGTATTATCTAGGAGGAGGGGTAATGAGGCATGGCGCAAACAAATCCCTGTATTTTCTAGGAGGGGTAATGAGACATGGCGCAAACAAATCACGTACATGTATTGTCTAGGAGGAGTAATGAGGCATGGGGCAAGCAAAGTACTGTATTGAATCGTACCTTTTTCAGTATCAGAAGTATTCTTACACCGTTTGACAAAGTCGACTGCCATCTCCAGGATATCTGCTTTCTCCAGTTTCGTTTTGCTTTTAGTCTGAAACAATGGAAAAATACAAATTTAAAGTAGTTCTCATGGATCGTCGTTCGATGCTAAATTCCTATCGTTTACAAGGTGCTTGGGTTTAATAGTGAATTTCAAATAATGTTGAGTGTTATCCGTGCTCACCTATTTTATATACAGTAGACCATTTCTCAAAAGCTTTTACGAAATGTTTAGGGGTTTTGTTTGTTTGTCTGGGTTTTTTTATGTAATTCTTACATGTACCTAGATATAATGCTCATTGCGCCGTGGTATATGACCTACAGCTCAGTACGCCGTGGTATATGACCTACAGCTCAGTACGCCGTGGTATATGACCTATAGCTCAGTACGCCGTGGTATATGACCTACAGCTCAGTACGCCGTGGTATATGACCTACAGCTCAGTACGCCGTGGTATATGACCTACAGTTCAGTACGCCGTGGTATAAGCCCTACAGCTCAGTACGCCGTGGTATATGACCTACCGCTCAGTACGCCTTGGTATATGACCTACCGTTCAGTACGCCTTGGTATATGACCTACCGTTCAGTACGCCTTAGTATATGACCTTCAGCTCAGTACGCCGTGGTATATGACCTACCGCTCAGTACGCCTTGGTATATGACCTACAGCTCAGTACGCCGTGGTATATGACCTACAGCTCAGTACGCCGTGGTATATGACCTACAGCTCAGTACGCCGTGGTATATGACCTACAGTTCAGTACGCCGTGGTATAAGCCCTACAGCTCAGTACGCCGTGGTATATGACCTACCGCTCAGTACGCCTTGGTATATGACCTACCGTTCAGTACGCCTTGGTATATGACCTACCGTTCAGTACGCCTTAGTATATGACCTTCAGCTCAGTACGCCGTGGTATATGACCTACCGCTCAGTACGCCTTGGTATATGACCTACAGCTCAGTACGCCTTGGTATATGACCTTCAGCTCAGTACGCCGTGGTATAAGCCCTACAGCTCAGTACGCCGTGGTATATGACCTACCGCTCAGTACGCCTTGGTATATGACCTACAGCTCAGTACGCCGTGGTATATGACCTACCGCCCAGTACGCTGTGGTATATGACCTACCGCTCAATACGCCTTGGTATATGACCTACAGCTCAGTACGCCGTGGTATATGACTTACAGCTCAGTACGCCTTGGTATATGACCTTCGGCTCAGTACGCCGTGGTATAAGCCCTACAGCTCAGTACGCCGTGGTATATGACCTACCGCTCAGTACGCCTTGGTATATGACCTACAGTTCAGTACGCCGTGGTATAAGCCCTACAGCTCAGTACGCCGTGGTATATGACCTACCGCTCAGTACGCCTTGGTATATGACCTACCGTTCAGTACGCCTTGGTATATGACCTACCGTTCAGTACGCCTGAGTATATGACCTTCAGCTCAGTACGCCGTGGTATATGACCTACCGCTCAGTACGCCTTGGTATATGACCTACAGCTCAGTACGCCTTGGTATATGACCTTCAGCTCAGTACGCCGTGGTATAAGCCCTACAGCTCAGTACGCCGTGGTATATGACCTACCGCTCAGTACGCCTTGGTATATGACCTACAGCTCAGTACGCCGTGGTATATTACCTACCGCCCAGTACGCTGTGGTATATGACCTACCGCTCAATACGCCTTGGTATATGACCTACAGCTCAGTACGCCGTGGTATATGACTTACAGCTCAGTACGCCTTGGTATATGACCTTCGGCTCAGTACGCCGTGGTATAAGCCCTACAGCTCAGTACGCCGTGGTATATGACCTACCGCTCAGTACGCCTTGGTATATGACCTACCGTTCAGTACGCCTTGGTATATGACCTACCGTTCAGTACGCCTTGGTATATGACCTTCAGCTCAGTACGCCGTGGTATATGACCTACCGCTCAGTACGCCTTGGTATATGACCTACAGCTCAGTACGCCTTGGTATATGACCTTCAGCTCAGTACGCCGTGGTATAAGCCCTACAGCTCAGTACGCCGTGGTATATGACCTACCGCCCAGTACGCTGTGGTATATGACCTACCGCTCAATACGCCTTGGTATATGACCTACAGCTCAGTACGCCGTGGTATATGACCTACAGCTCAGTACGCCTTGGTATATGACCTTCGGCTCAGTACGCCGTGGTATAAGCCCTACAGCTCAGTACGCCGTGGTATATGACCTACCGCTCAGTACGCCTTGGTATAAGCCCTACAGCTCAGTACGCCTTGGTATATGACCTACCGTTCAGTACGCCGTGGTATATGACCTACCGCTCAGTACGCCTTGGTATATGACCTACCGTTCAGTACGCCTTGGTATATGACCTACCGTTCAGTACGCCTTGGTATATGACCTTCAGCTCAGTACGCCGTGGTATATGACCTACCGCTCAGTACGCCTTGGTATATGACCTACAGCTCAGTACGCCTAGGTATATGACCTTCAGCTCAGTACGCCGTGGTATAAGCCCTACAGCTCAGTACGCCGTGGTATATGACCTACAGCTCAGTACGCCTTGGTATATGACCTACAGCTCAGTACGCCGTGGTATATGACCTACCGCTCAGTACGCTGTGGTATATGACATACAGCTCAGTACGCCTTGGTATATGACCTACAGCTCAGTACGCCGTGGTATATGACCTACCGTTCAGTACGCCTTGGTATATGACCTACGGCTCAGTACGTCGATGTATATGACCTACCGCTCAGTACGCCGTGGTATATGACCTACAGCTCAGTACGCCCTGGTATATGACGTACAGCTCAGTACGCCCTGGTATATGACCTACCGCTCAGTACGCCGTGGTGTATGACCTACCGCTCAGTACGCCTTGGTATATGACCTTCAGCTCAATACGCCGAGGTATATGACCTACCGCTCAGTACGCCGTGGTATATGACGTACAGCTCAGTACGCCGTGGTATATGACCTACCGCTCAGTACGCCGTGGTATATGACCTATAGCTCAGTACGCCATGGTATATGACGTACCGCTCAGTACGCCTTGGTATATGACCTTCAGCTCAATACGCCGAGGTATATGACGTACCGCTCAGTACGCCGTGGTATATGACGTACATCTCAGTACGCCGTAGTATATGACCTACCGCTCAGTACACCGTGGTATATGACCTACCGCTCAGTACGCCGTGGTATATGACCTACCGCTCAGTACGCCTTGGTATATGACCTTCAGCTCAATACGCCGAGGTATATGACGTACCGCTCAGTACGCCGTGGTATGTGACCTACAGCTCAGTACGCCGTGGTATATGACCTACAGCTCAGTACACCGTGGTATATGACCTACCGCTCAGTATGCCGTGGTATATGACCTACAGATCAGTACGCCTTGGTATATGACCTACAGCTCAGTAAGCCGTGGTATATGACCTATAGCTCAGTACGCCGTGGTATATGACCTATAGCTCAGTACGCCGCGGTATATGACAACAACTAGGAAATCCTCTGTCATCTTTCCCTGAAATCGGTTTCACGAATGAACAAGTTAGGTATGACAAGACGATGACGCACCAAATGATGATACACGAAATGATGACGCATCAATCGATGACACACCAAATGATGACAAACCAAATGATGACACACCAAATGATGACACACCAAATGATGACACACCATTTGATTCAATGTGACAGATTATTACGCTTAGAGGAATAAATGGACCATCCATATATATATATATTATACATGTTATATGGCAGTGCAATAGCAAACCTGTCCCCATCTATTGTGGGAGAAATAAACCAGAAGCCATCCCTCCCTTCCCCAACCATGTGAAAGACATTTTACATTGTCTGCACTTTACTGAGGCCTGTCTTAACCCCCCCCCCCTCCCTCCTTTTTTTCTTACTACACGCTAAATTACGGGACCATCCTTCCTATTTCCTATGGTAATCGCAATAATCGCAAATGAGATATATATTTGTCCCATTAATTATTTAATTGTTTGGGGTTTTTTTCTGATTGAAAGATAGTAACTTGAGAACTCGAATTATCCAGAACAACACTCTGTTATACTACGTATGACCTTTTGGCCTTATATTGTGCCTTGCTTCAATTCTTTCCACGTCGCGATATAAATGAAAAAGTGTTAAAAGCGACGCAAAATACCCATCAGACAACCGACAGCAAAATACCCATCAGACAACCGACAGCAACCTTATATTCTATACCTGAACCATACAGTGTCACTGATATATGCTTCTGATACTTGTACCACAACAACACTGTGTCAATGGAAGATCATGAATGGAGAAGTTCAGCCCAGTTTATTCATGAGCTGCATACCACGTGATGTGCATATCATGCATATTCATCTGTAAAAATCACGTGACTCGAAGTTTATGCCCCGCCTCTGTTGAAACTGATTGCACAAGCAAGGACAAGAGGAAAAAGAATAAATTTTAAAGAACTCGTTACTTTGGACAAAATTCCAAAGAAGAGGAAATCCACAATTTCGAGGACCAAGTCATCCACCCTTTTGAGGAAGAACGTATAATTACCAAGAGAGAATTTCACTTGGTAGGTAGACCCCCGCCCCGATGAAAAAAAAATCAATTGACTGGTTGTACTCTAACCCAGAGTAGAATACTTTGACTGTTTACTGAATTGTCTGGTGTCTGAGATAAGGGTGAGAAAACTGCCCCATCTAGGAAAACATTGCCGAACCACCGAATTGGACTCCATCAGTTGAAGTGCAACCCCCCACACCCACCCCCACTTGCCTTAATTCAGGTTGTTAGATTTTTCTGGATCCTCGTCTTGGAACCTATTCTGGCTTACTCGCTATAGTAAAAGTCCAAAGGAGATCTACTACATGATATAAAACCCATACCAATTTTATCCGTGCCAAGCAAAGTTAATTCAAAACCACCACTGAATCCGCCATGGCACTTATCGGTCAATTTCCCTTAATATGCCCATATGAAGTGATGTAAACACTGTGAAGGTCAAGGCATGACCTAATATGGTTTCCGTAAAAGAAAATAAATGAAGCTGTTAGATTTAAGTTTTAACACTTTTTTTAATGATTTCCCCATCGGCACCTCTTTCTAAAATTGTTGCAAATGTAGAATATCCTAATTTCAACTCAAAAAAGAACATTTATACAAAACTCTGGAGGAAAATAGATGGGATAATCTGGATTTTGAATCCATGTTGTCCGTAATAGAATCTTGATTTGTTCGTTTCGGTGACACATCTGATGTAATTTTCATTTGGTAAAAGAATAGTAATTTCAATTCTCATAAGGTCTGATGTTAAAATACCAAACTTCAGCAAGATTTACACAATTTTCTACATCTTAGCTATATATAATCCATATATCAAAATGTTTGTCAGACCCTCCCCTATTAGAATTTTAACAGTTTACCATAGTTTATCTACCTTAATTTCGGTAAAATCCTGCTGGAAGGGGATCTTTCCCAACAATTTGCAAAAATTCAAATTAAACAACAACCTCTTACATTAGCCAAATGAGATTTAAAAAATCGTGATTTTACAGCAGAATCAGTCTTCATTTATAAATTGATCAAATAATTTCATCCAAAGCCCCTAATAAATGAAATAGTGATCCCTCTCTCCTTACACCAGATCAGCCGACCACGACTCTCGTTACTGTTTTTGACCGGTTGAAGACAAGGAAAATGCTAAATTTTGGGAACTTTTCTCTTGTTTCCAAAGGATTTGATAGGACGCATGGCTTCAAAAGTTTGACTGAAAAAGGAACATTGAATACAGAGGGAATAAGACTCATTATTGTTAAAATTACAAGAGAAACAAAAGGGGATTTGGTTACGAATCTGGATTGTGTGATTTCACAGTGGTAAGTTCTTCATTTTGATTTCTTCTCATTTCCCTATATAAGCTATAAACGCTACGGTGGCTAGTCCATATCCAATATGGCTGCTATGCCAATTAGCAAAATGGACTGAACTTTTTAATATGTGTACATCATGTTTTGAACCTGTACCGAACATTGTCATATGGTATTGGTATATGTACCTTATACTATGTTCCTGCACCACAAGGTGTCACGGACAGATGTACCTTATATTATGTGCCTGCACCACATGGTGTCACGGGCATATGTACCTTATATTATGTTCCTGCACCACAAGGTGTCACGGACAGATGTACCTTATATTATGTGCCTGCACCACACGGTGTCACGGACATATGTACCTTATATTATGTGCCTGCACCACATGGTGTCACGGACATATGTACCTTATATTATGTGCCTGCACCACATGGTGTCACGGACATATGTACCTTATATTATGTGCCTGCACCACATGGTGTCACGGACATATGTACCTTATATTATTATAACAAAATTTAAACATATTAAATGTTTTAAATATTAGTGTAACACCTGTAGGACACTGTGTCATTGATATGTAAACCAATATTTTGTACCTGATACCGCATGGTGTCTCAGGTATATGTACCTTATATTTTTTATCTAAACCACACGGTTTCACTGTAATACGAATCCAAGTTTTTGTACCTGTAGCACTCGATGTCATTGGAATATGTACCTCATATATTGTACCTGTACCACAATGTATTACTGGTATATATACCTAAGTTTTTGTACCTGTGCCACATGGTGTCACTGGTATATGTATCTAATTTTTTGTACCTGTAGCGCTCTTTGTCATTGGAATGTCTCATATTTTTTCTGGTACCATAAGTAATACTGGTGTTTTTTTCTAACTTTAAATCTTTATGATTTAAAGTGAGCACATGACTGTTAGTAGTGAGCACATGACTATTAGTAGTGAGCACATGACTATTAGTAGTGAGCACATGACTATTAGTCATGTGCTCACTTTAAATCATAAAAATTTAGAGTTAGAAAAAGACAGGGTAAATGTACTATATTTTTGTACCTGAACCACAAGATGTCACTGGTATATTTATCCTACAGGTTGTCTCTGCACCACAAGATATACCTGTGCCACAAGGTGTCACTAGTATATATACCTTATTCGTGTCTTCATCCATTTGACTTATCAGAGTATGGAGCTGTGTTAGACACTCGTTTATTCTCTCCCTTCTCCTTCTCTCTATCATTGGTTTATTGACCTAATTAAAGAAAAAAAAAACGATGTCACAATAAATCACTTTTACGTACATCGCACTGTCCGTTGCTTTTTAGTTATAGTATACATAACTAGCATTTACTAATATGTCTGCGGAAAGAGTAGATGTTTCTTTTAATACATAACTAGCATTTACTAATATGCCTACGGTTTCTTTTAATACATAACTAGCATTTACTAATATGCCTGCAGTTTCTTTTAAGACATAACTAGCATTTACTAATATGCCTTAGATCTGTACCAACGCTCCCAATTTGGTTGACAAAACAAAATGTTTGTAATATGGTAAATAAAGATAAATAAGTAAATAAAAATCATTTTCAGAACTTGGTTTTGGAAAGACACTTGAGGTATGGATACCTGAGAAAACACACAAATCAAAACAAGTGTTTTAAAACTGAATTATTTAAAAAGGTATAAATTGGTAACTTTTATTTTATATACCATACAAGTATACTTTTCAGAGGGAATTTGACATATAATAGATAAAAATAAATACTATTCTTACCGATTTTCGGTCATTTTAAATTTACTGTTATGATTTGTAACTTCATCATGGATTTTACTTGGCAGAGAAATTAATATGGATAACTTCACTCGATTAATGCCGAATGGTCGAAAAATTGTGAAATGTGTCTCTATATGTTCTATATAAGCCATATGTATGTAACTTTAAATTTTATCTACACGGAGTTATACCTCAAACAACAAAACTCACTCCTACCGTTTAACTGTTATAAGAATTTTTGCAGTATCGATTTCTATTTATACATACCAGTATATGTTCTTTTCAGTTTTACCTGGTCATTCATATGTTTGAATTATTTCTTTCATTCTGGACTGGCCAAGTGCCTAGAGGCCTTTTAGTGGTCTTTGGTCAATTTTACTCATTTTGCATTTAGCTGCCGACGGTTTATTGTTTTCTGGGTTTTTTGGGTTTTTTTTTTTTTTTTTTTTTGTTTTTTTGTTTTGTTATGGGGTTTTTTTTTTTTTTTTTTGTTTGTTTTTTTTTTTTTTTTTTTTTTTGGTTTTTTTGTTTTTTTTTTTTTTGTTTTTTTTTGGGGGGGGGGGGGGTTGCTTGCCTTAAAATATCTCAGAGCTTTGAGAGTCCGTTTCTGTACAGACTTAGATTTTGACAAACACTGCGTTTAAGAACTGCAGGTATTTTCACAAAGAATCGTAAGTTTTTCCAGAAGTTTGGTTTGTTTGGGGTTTTTTTTTTTTTTTTTTTTTTTATTTTTTCTTTCTTTTTTTTTTTTTTTTTTTTTTTTAACGAACGGTTTCCTTAATGTCTTAAGGATTTATTTTGTACGTACGTAAAGGAAATAACGTATGATTCTTTGTGAACATGCCTACATACCTCCAAGTTGTAGATAGTAGAACTTACCTCTAAGTTGTAGATAGTAAAACTTACCTTGCATTTAGTTGGAAAATCTAAGGCATGTCATAGAATTTGACTCAGCTTGCGTTTAGTCACCGATCTTTTGGAAACAGATTTTGACTCAGTCTTCGATATCGACTTCTAGATCCTACTTTTGAACTCAGTTTTATTTTGAGTTTTAACTCACTCCTCGTTGAGATGCCGAATATTTATCATAGATTTTGACTCACCCTCCGTTTAGATGGCGACTTCTTGATGATCGGCTTGTGATCTACTGTATCCCTGCTTGGGTCCCTGTCAACCCCCTCAGCGTCGGAGCACTCCATAGACGTTGTTTATAACGAGACAGAATTTCGGTTATTCTTTACGTACGTACAGAGGTTTAGGTAAGTAAAAGGCTGGCACGCGAACAGTCGAGTGTCAAACTGTCGTGTCGTGCCGATACATAAAGGAGGACCTCGGTATGCCAGGCCGACGATCTGACCAATGAAGGGTGCCAGGCGTGTGCATGCTCCATCATGATCTCTAGATATACAATGTACATAGTCAGCACGAGATTTACGTGTATTTACTTTGTTTATCTTGGCGTGATTTAAATCTACAATCTCCCTTACCTAGCTGAGAACAAACTTTTTATCCTTTGTATGGACCTTTAAATGAAGCAAGTATACACGTTCAGTGCAGGTTGACGTACATGTTGTATTCCGTGTATTACCTTCGGGCATTATCTACGTGTAGACGATGTCAATACTTGCAGTACAAGCAATATTGCACTTCCAAAGAGAGAAATCGCACGATCTGATCCATTCTTATATGAATTATGATTCATTTTCATTACTATGACGACCATGAACAAGAATACAACTTTAGGTCATTTCGTTCTGTGGTTTGGAAGTAAAAATAAACTAAATATGCTTCACAACTAACAAAAACCTATGCCGTCATTTAACGAATTCACATATTTCATCCTGCTGCGTTATGAATTTTTATGTAGTAAGCTATGGGTTTTTCGCCAGCTACGCAATATTTTTGACTCGCTATGTATTGTCATATCGCCTACTACGTGTGCCTTGTCACGTATTAATGGTTTATGGTTCGTATGATTTCCTATCCCTACAGTATGGGTTTGCCTCCGTAGCTCAGTTATGGTTTATGGATCGTATGATTTCGTATCCCTACAGTATGGGTTTGCCTCCGTACCTTGGTATGGTTTATGGTTGCATTATGCTGAGTAAGTTTTGTTTTTACCGGAAAGAAAAAGAAATGGAAAATTGTATCTTTAGTAAAGTAAGTGCTCACTTACACAGCAAAGGATGCAATTATAATCCGTAATTATTTTAAGAAATTAATGATACACAGAAATAAAATGGGGAGACAGGTTATATTTAAATCGAAATTAACGACGATATACGAATGTTATTTTACTTAATGCTGCAGAGCACGTAATAAAACATATCTAAAAATACATAATATGAATTTACTCTCTCTCTCTCTCTCTCTCTCTCTCTCTTTGTTTTTTGCTTTTGACTTTTGTTGTTTGCTTGTTTGCTTGTCTTTTTTTTTTTTGTTTTTGTTTTTTGGTTTTGTTTTTTTGTTTGTTTTTTGTTTTTTTGTTTTTTGTTTTATTTTTTTTTTTTTTTTTTTTTTTTTTTTTTTGTTTTTTTTTTTTGGGGGGGGGGGTTTTTATATTAAAATTTGAAAATGAAATCGTAATTGCAATTAAAATTAAAGATAAAATGCTACAGTTCTTTCTTCACCTTTGTGAGATACACCAAAATCAATTAAGCAATTGCTGGATGACACAAAGGAGGATTCAGCCGAATGTGAGAAAGTGGGAAGATTGTTACACTAAAATATAAAACATTTATTAGGCTTAAACTTTATTAAAACCAACTAGATTTTTATAATAAAGTTTAAGCCTAATAAATTCATTTTCAAATTTTAATATTACAACCCTCCCCCCCCCCCCCCAAAAAAAAAAGAGAACCAAACAAACAAACAAAAAAGTCAAAAACAAAGAAACAACTAGATTTTTATAATAAAGTTTAAGCATAATGTTTTAAACTTTAGTGTAACAAGCGTACAAATTTCCACTCTCAATAAAAAGAACCCCCCCCCCCATACAAGCAATCAAATGGTGCCACCGCTGCCCGTTTGTTATATACACCTGATTACGATAGCTCCAGAACGATATGAAACATCACCAATAAAGGTGATTGCTGCTGATAACATACTTCCAATGTTTACGACGGAAACATCACCGATAATGGTGACTGTTGCTGGCACATATTTTCTACGCAAACATCACCAATAAAGGTGATTGCTGCTGATAACATACTTCCAATGTTTACGACGGAAACATCACCGATAATGGTGACTGTTGCTGGCACATATTTTCTACGCAAACATCACCAATAATGGTGATTGTTGCTGGGAACATATTTTCTACGCAAACATCACCAATAATGGTGATTGTTGCTGGTACATATTTTCTACGCAAACATCACCAATAATGGTGACTGTTGCTGGGAACATATTTTCTACGCAAACATCACCAATAATGGTGATTGTTGCTGGTACATATTTTCTACGCAAACATCACCAATAATGGTGATTGTTGCTGGGAACATATTTTCTACGCAAACATCACCAATAATGGTGATTGTTGCTGGTAAAATACATTTAATATCTAATTACTAGTTCATAAAACTGAAATGTGCTGCATATATTCAATAATTTGATTATGGTCATCTAAAAATAATCTCTTTGTCACCGTACAGTAGCGTACTTTACTGATACATGTATGCATATGATTGAAAGAAAATTTGATTTTCGAAATATACAGTGTATTAATCAGCATGTATAAAGCGGATGTTGTGTAAAAGAGATAATTTATGTGGAAATGGTGTGCGAGTGCGAGTATAAATTACGAAAAAAAAATCGTAGTTCCATCTAGAATTACTGGGTCTTTAATGAGTCGATAGCGTGCTGGTTAGTGATCAACAAGTTCAAGTTCGATCCCAGCTCCTAGGTATCATGTGTACAATCTCTTATATTCATTCTCTTTGTTTCTTTTGTGTACATGTCCTTGGTGATTTGTGTCATACAGCTTTGTCAGATGTCTTGTTTTCTCTTTCACATTTTATTAACAAAACATTTTACCCATTTACAATAACAGTGGCAATCCGGGTCAAAATTACACTGTACCAATAGTGAGTACATATTAGAATTTATATACACACATTTATATCAATAGCATGCAAAACAAACTTTCATTTGTGAGAAAGAAACAAGTTACAACTTATGCACAGTAGAAAAATGACAAAATGACTTCTCTTCCTTTATGTAAAGGAGTAAAGTTTATGCCAGGTTTTTTTTATTTTATTTTTTTTTTTTCATTTTTGGATAAAAGTCAATGATGTGTTTATATGATATTCGCATTATAAGTTATTCAACCGATGGAATTTTTATGATTTCTAACATAAATAAATCATTAACTACCCCGGCCTATCACACCTTACTCTATTGTTCCTATATTTAGGAACGAACCTTCCAATCCATGCGACAAAAATTTGTAATTACCTTATTCAGTTAATTAATTTCACATTTCATATTGTCACACTTATGTTTATAAACTTAGCATCAAGTGACGTTAATTTATTGTATATGATATGTAAAATATTATACTTAGTAGTTTGAGGGTGAGTAACAATTCTTCACAATTCTTCAATCGCCTATATTTTAACAAAAACAATATTTTGTAATATACGAATTTGCCCTGATTGGTGATGGAATATATGATATGACCCTTTATCATCATATACTTATCACAAAATGGTATAGAATTTTTTAAATAATGGCAATGAAACCATTCGACGGTATTAATGTATAGCATTGAATGAATTCGCATATGTTTGAAGACCACCAGTCCAACTTTGTATTAAATGAAATGATGCTACAATGTCCGAGTCAAATGATTGTGCGTCGTTTATGACTAAAATGACAAAGAAAATGTTATATATACAATGCATGACTCGATGAATGGTTTCCATGTAGTCATGGCGACAGCGTCATAGCGGTGTCAGCAAACTATTTTCTGGAATTTCCTCTGATTCGCTGTCCTCTTCTACTGATCGAGTTTGTAAACATGGCAGAATGTACTTGATTTCTTCTGTTATTTCAGAACAATGGGATTGCTGAAAATAATCAAACTAATTACAATATTGATACTGTTTATTTATTTTTTTACGTTTACGTATATATATATATGATGTATTCAAATTCCGAATATATACAAGAATCGTGCATGGGTCAAATGATGCTTGTAAAATTAAATAACAGACTGCCAGAAACAGACCAGATATTGACAAAGCCGGCGTGCCCTAGTGGTATAGCGTCGGACTCCTGATCGGGAGGCCGGGGTTCGAGTCCCGCTCTGGTCATGCCGGTGTCATGTCTTTCAGATGAGACAGTAAAAACCGAGGCCCCGTGTCGTGGTATGCATGGCACGTTAAAGATCCATCACTGCTTCGGGTGGGTCCGTTGCAAAGGTCAAAATTTGTATGCCCCAGGCAGTATGCCGCCACCATATACGTGAAATATTCGTGGTGTGACGTTAAACAAAAATTAATCAATCAATCAATCAATTAAATATTGACATATACCAACCAGCGGAGTTCCAGTCATATATAGCTGACTCAATATAAAAATCAAAAGCTTGAAGAGCCACAAAGGCTAAATTTGATTTAAAGCTGTCAAAAGTAGCAGAAATTGACCAGTTATTTTCATCTTTTTGTTGAATTCCGATAATTTTTGGAATAGAGTAAAAATAAAAGCTTAAGGACCAACAGTCATACATCATATAATATCAAAATGTGCATGAAAGTTGTCATTGGGCAACATAGCTCTCCGGTGGGGCTTTGTCATAATTTTGTAAGATGTATGGTAAACAGTTTCTTGATGGGGTCCGTTGTCATGAGGAAGTCAAGGGTTATAAGTGGTATTGATTATGACATTTAATTGTTCTTCACGTCATTCTTGCAGAAATATGTCAAATGTCTTATCACAAAGAATGTACATGTGAAAACAATCGAACACCATTGCCTTTTTTTCAAAAATAGAAATGGACGAGTTGTTACCATTGCCTGTAAAATATGGAAGCCTTATGCTTTATTTGTTTTAAGATATGGTCTAGGTTACAGTTTTTGTCTACACAACTAACACTGACACTAGGACCAACAGCTTCTATATATCGTCCCAACACACTAGTTATTATTCGGTCGTTTATTGTTTGTGCACGTGCAGTGGCTACAATGCCATGTCGTTCGCCGTAACGTCGCATGCCAATTGTGAATATCGGTTGATTTGGAATAAAATCTTCACATGTGAGTTCTACTTAATTTATTTTTCATGTATTCAATCTAAAATTCTGCCTTAATCCATGCTATCATCCTTTACATCCGCATTAAATTTTGTAGGCGATTTCGAAACTTTCTCAGCTGCCACTTTTATGCCGTCGTGGGAACTTTTCCAACTATGGGGAAGACCATGTGATATATACACATGCTACTTCCCAAATAAGGCAAAAGTGAGGTGTGGCTTTAGAGATTTTAGCGGGAAAATTCACATCTGCGCAAATAAAGATGGTTTCAAAAACAAGTCATTCCTATTTACATAAAGCTATTTGGCTTTGTGACCAACATCTTCAACATTTAATGCTATTCCGATTACAACCTAAGCTTTTTAAAAAGCTATGCTTGTTTAAGATAGACTGGAGTTACCTGCTCTTGCTTGTTATCGCTGCGAGAAGACCATAGACTACAGTTTTTTTTTCCTGTTGTTTCCTTTGTAAACTAAAAAATCATTGCAAAAATCCCACCGCTTATTTTTTTCTGAAATTTATGTATGTTGTTCTACTACATAAGAGCTATCATTTCATGATCTGCAGAAAAAAATGCATACGCCAAACTCAAAATATCTATCAATACACATCTTGACCCCTATGACCTCACTCTCAAGTCTTGAAGTAGTGTATTCATGCGACAACATTTCAGCCTCATGACATACTCAGGAATGCACCAAAAAGCTTTAATATCATTTTTATAATTTTTTTCAAACTCTTTTCTACCAGAGGGCATGTTTAAATCACTATAAATACCATGACAACACTGGTAAATAAATCGAAAAAGATGCAAACATTAATTTTTTTTTGGGACTATGTGCGTGGTACATGAAACAAGGGAGGAAACTGTAGTCTATGGTCTAGAAGAGACGAGTGATCACCGCCATTTTGTAGAGGCTATTCCCTGTCCAGCAAGTGTTATTTATAGTGTTATTTAATACTAATTTTCAATATGATATACATAATGTGAAAAAAGATAATAATGGTAATTTTATTGTTTTGGATATTACCATTGAAGATCGACGAGTCACTTTAGTTACATTGTATGGACCAAATGAAGATAATCCTGACTTTTATGATTGTATAGACAAAATATGTATTGAGTATGATAATAATGAGATTATCATATGTGGTGATTTTAATTTAGTCCAGGATCAATCTTTAGACACATATAAGTATCGTCATATCAATAACCCAAAAGCGAAAAGAAAAATCGAATCAATAAAAGAGAAATATAACCTAATAGACCCCTATCGGGAATTATACCAAGAGAAAAAAGCCTACACTTGGAAAAAGGCAAATCCTGTAAAGCAGGCCCGTTTAGATTTTTTCCTAATATCCGATTCCATTCTACCTAATACATACGATGTTAAAATATTGCCCAGTTATAGATCTGACCACTCATCAGTCATTTTAACTTTACGTTTTAGTGAATTCCAAAGAGGGAAAAGTTTATGGAAATTTAATAACAGTTTGTTAAAAGATGAAGATTATATTAAAATTGTTAAAGACTCAATCAAAAAAATAAAGTTACAATACTGTGTTCCAATATACAACCACGATAATATTGAGAGTATTGATAATAGTACAATCCAATTTACAATTTCGGATCAATTGTTTCTAGAAACCCTGTTACTTGAAATTAGAGGCCAAACAATTTCATACTCTTCCTATAAAAGAAAAGAAATGAATAAAAATGAAAACGATTTAATGAAAGAAATTGAGAAATCAGAAAGTAACACTAATAGAGGGGATATACGTGATATAATAGAAGTAAAGAAAAAACAATTAGAAGACCTTCGTAAAATCAAAATGCAGGGAATAATTTTACGCTCCAAATCACAAATACTAGAAGACGATGAAAAACCTTCTCAATATTTTCTGAATCTTGAAAATAGAAATTATATTAATAAAACTATTCCGTTATTATATACAGAAAAAGGTGTTTTAATAAGGAACCAAAAGGAAATACTCGAGGAAGTACAAACTTTTTACCAAAATCTCTACACAGAGAAACAAGTTTCTCAGGTAGATCTAAATTCTTTATTCCCAAATCTAAATATACCTAAATTGAGTAGAGAAAAAGCTAGAAGTCTTGAAGGCGAATTAACTAAATCTGAAATACACTACGCTCTAAAAAAGATGAAGAATAATAAGAGTCCGGGATCAGATGGATATACTGTAGAGTTTTTCAAGTTCTTTGTTAAAGACTTCGATGACTTTATATTGAGATCATTAAACCATGGGTTTCATTCAAATCAGCTTTCACAAACTCAGAGAGAAGGAATAATAATATGCATTCCTAAAGGAAATAAATCAAAACTTTATTTAAAAAACTGGCGACCTATAACTTTGTTAAACGTTATATATAAAATAGGATCCTCATGTATAGCAGACAGGCTTAAAAATGTATTAAATGAAATAATTTCTCCAAGTCAAACTGGATTTATTAAGGATAGATTTATTGGAGAAAACACACGGATAATTTATGACATAATTAATTATACTCAGATAAAGAATATGCCAGGACTAATTTTGTTATTGGATTTTGAAAAAGCATACGACTCGATATCATGGACATTTATTAATGAAGTCTTAGATTTTTTTAAATTTGAACGCCAGATAAAAAGGTGGATAAATCTTTTTAATACCAACATATATACGGCAATAACTCAATGTGGTTTTTTATCTAAATTCTTTAAAATTGGTCGTGGCTGTAGACAGGGTGATCCCATTTCGTCTTACATCTTTATACTGTGTGTAGAAATACTTGCTTTAATGATTAAAAGTAATCAGAATACCAAAGGGATAAATATCAAGAATACAGAGTACTTAATATCTCAATTCGCTGATGATACCACCTTAATACTTGATGGCACAACTGAGTCGTTTAATGCCACTATGTACATCTTGGACGGTTTTTCTTCTCTTTCTGGTTTAAAACTTAATGACACTAAGACTAAAGCTATCTGGATAGGTAATAAAAAGTTCAGTAAAGAAGTATTCCACCATCGACTAAAGTTAGACTGGAGTCAAAAAGATTTTGATGTTTTGGGTATAAAATTTTCCATAGATCTTAATTCAATTGTTAAGATAAATTACGATGACAAAATTGAATATATTAAAAATGAAATGAGCAAATGGAGACACAGAAACATTACACCTATAGGAAAAATCACATTAATCAAATCATTATTTCTATCCAAAATGAATCATTTGTTCTCATCTCTTCCTAACCCCCCAATGCACATACTTAAGGAAATAAATAAGATGTTTTATAATTTTGTTTGGGATGGAAAACCTGATAAAATCAAGAGAGATGTTATGGTGCAAAATTATAACAAAGGTGGTTTAAAAATGATAGATATACAAAAACATATTATGGCTATAAAACTAACATGGATAAAAAAGCTCTTATCAAAAAATGCGGAATACGTTCATCTTTTTGAAAGTACAGTCTGTACAATTCACAATTTGGTTAACAGGGGGGACAATTACTTAGATATACTAATACAGAATACAGACAATAAGTTTTGGGTGGATACACTCAATGCATGGAAAACTATGTTGAAAAAAGTGAAAATAAATTCTCTAGATGAAATCATAAACACTCGTATCTGGAATAATACTGATTTATGTATAGCAGATAAACCATTTTTCTTTGGGAATTGGTTTAGAGCAAATATTTATACAATCAGAGATATTATGAATAATAATTTTGAAATCTTGAGTCAAAATGAATTGAAGGGAAAGTTCAACTTGAGAACTAATTTTATTGAATACTACAATATAAAACATAGTATTGAAGCATATTGTATAAAGTACAAAACTATTATTGACAATAATGAATGTATCTTGAGTAATCTGTCCTTGCCTCCTATAATTAAACCTTTTTATAATAACAAGAGTGGTTGTAAATATTATTACTCACTTTTAAGTGTTTCTGAAAATATATCTAGTCCAAGTAGTATGAAAAAATGGAATGATATTATATTCCTAAATGATATAGATTGGAATTTTATATATAGTAACCCTTTCAAAATTTGTGCTTCAACAAAATTACAATGGTTTCAATTCAGAATTAATCATAGAATCCTAGGCACAAATACATACTTGAAGAAATTAGGAATTACTGAAAATGAAACTTGCTATTTTTGCAAAGCTGCACCTGAGAGTATAATTCATATTTTTTATTTTTGTTCAATAGTTCAAGATTTCTGGGAAAATATTACCAAATACATTTATGATAATACAAATGTTCTTTTAGATATAAACATGAAAACAGCAATATTTGGTAAAAACTACAAATTCAATAGAACTTCCAAAAATCTTATATTGCTGATTGCAAGATTTTATATTTTTAAATGCAAAATGCAAGAAAGAGTTTTGAATGTAAATGCTTTCAGAATAGAATTAAAAAACTATATCATTAGTGAAAAAATGCTAGCAGTAAATAATAGCAATCTTCCTTCCTTTGAAAAGGAGTGGAGTGTGTGGACAAACATTTTTAATCTTGAGTGATCAGGATACTTTTTCTATACTCATTATCAGAATTATTTAAAAACTATGATTTTTCAATGTACTTTTTGAACTACTAATATGAATGTCTGTATGAAATCTCCTAGTTCTTTCGATTAAATTTTCATACACGATAAAAACGCTATCAAAATACAGTTTATTAATGTAAAATATATGATACATGCCAAATAGTAGTGTTGTATACACTTATACTTACAATGTTTATATTTTTCTGTGATGTTTTTGTGATGTGACTGAATGAAAATAAAGTATGGAGAAAAAAAAAAAAGTGTTATTTATAGCACAGGCGGTAAGGGCAGATAAGAAGCTGTACACACTGCGTGTAGATATTTTTAAAATTCGTCTGCAGTAGCATACGCAGCATTGGTATACAGTACCTAAAGTAGGCTCGTGATGTTTAGCCTTGAGGATGTCATTAATTAATATTAATTTTTTCGATTTGTTGATTCTAGGTGAAATGAATGAAACAAAACGAAATCCAGTGAGATAAAAATAACCGATAACGCGTCACTTGAGCTTAGGTCAGCCTCGTTATGAATTAGTGGTCACCTGTCTAGATATTATAAGATATTTGTGACACACATTGCCAGTCTGTATTAAGGATTCTATGAAATATTTTATTTGATCTTTTTTAAACTGAAATTTATATCTAAATATATTATTATTACATTATTTATATTATTATTTATATTATTATTTATATTATTATTTATATTTCGATGATCGCGCGATCACATTTCATATTGGCGCTTTTATGTCAAATAAGGCCTTGATCGCGTGTGTTACAAGCGTTCTACTACGATTTCTCCAAATAAGGCAATATGTCACGTGGTCTTCCCCATATTTGGAAAAATTCCCATGAAGTGCAATTGTAATTCATAATCGGCTTGCGTCATTATGGCGAATGAATATTTTAACACACACAATAAGCGACAAAATAATACGTGTTTTAGGGCAATATATTGATAATTTCAGTTAAGCAGACCTATGCTTAAACCTATTTCTGTGCAATGAAATTTCAATAACAAGGATAACAAAGCCGGTTTTGCAAGAACTTTTACTACTGTAAGTACTTTAAAGAAGGTACTACTTTGTTACGTGAATTAAAAAGGCGGTGCAGATCTAGAGGTAAAATTTTTATGATCGCTAGAAGACTGTCGAGCAAATGCTCGACGCCTTAAAAACTAAGAAAGTTTAGATACTTCAACTTACAATAACGTTTCCCTTGAAGAAAATTTAATCGAATTGAGGCGAATGATCTATATTCAATCACTGCAAGAGAAATCCCTCACAGTTAACATACATATGTGTATATGCGTGTGTGTGTGTGTGTGTGAGTGTGTGTGTGTGTGTGTGTGTGCGTCTGTGTGTATAAGCGTAGAAAAAACACTAAAACATCAGATAGATTATCAAACTTTTTCAGAATACAACAATTACTATCACATAAACAGAATAATAAACAAGAAGTCCAAGTCGACCTATACTGCCCATCTGTACACAATTTGCTCATCCACAAACATGACATTCGCAAATGCATGCATAGGCCTATGTTGGTATCATTTCGTCTATGGTTGCGCCACCTGTTAACATATCTGAATAAAGCCACAAATTTAGTAGAGGTCTACTAGTACTACAAATATACAAAGTTTTATCAAAATATGCCCGACAATTTAAGAGCAGAAATCGAAAATGTAAAAGATTATGGACGACAGACGACGGACAATGTGCCATCACAATAGCTCATATGGGCCTAAGTAGCTCTGAAATACCACCTAAGATCGATCAATGACCGTCTGTTGTTACACTTTTTAATGTGAATGTTGATCTAATAGTAGCATTCAACATTCAGAACTTAAATTTGAATAGCAATTATTTTGCTCTAACCGTGTTTGTCTTACTTCAAAGTGCATCTGAAACTCGTTTCCAAGATGGTCATCATTAGATTGCGATATCTTTTATAAAATAAAAGAATAAAACAAGTACTATTTAAAAACTTGTGATAAAAGGGGATTAACTCAATAATCAATTATGAGACGCATTTTGAAAACAACCTGACTCCCGCCAGTACAAAGAATGTATAGTCTTTATTATAGGCATACTTAAGAAATAATTACTCTGCATACTTCTTCAAGAAGCAATGTATCAAAACATCATATCATTGCACGAATATTTAGAATATATGACTATATATAATGTATTTTACTGAGATTAGTTACCTGTTGTAAAAATTGAAGCAACTAAAACAATTAGTTTTGAAACGAACTACATATTAATTTTGCACGCATTCTGATCGATTTTCTCGCTTCAGCTTTTTAATCGTCGTGTACATTCTTGTGCATACTTCTAATTAACTAGAAATAAGCCTTTCCACAAGCTAATGTAGTAGGTTACCATTAAAATCTCCGACAGCTTCCAATACCTCTTCTTTTCCAAAATATAAGAAAATATATACTTTTTTGAAAACTCTCCCCAAACGTGCACGGCCGATTATATCTTTTTAACAGTTTTTAATCATTGTCATGTCAACTTGATATTCATACATACAACTATCATCATCATTGATTCTTGTAGATGCCACCTTACATCCTAGTATTCTTTTTAAATTGAGACGATATTTACACGTGAACATACGAAAGCCGATTAGACTCACTAAGAAAAATTTTTCTATATTTTCTCGTTATTTCGAGATAATTAACTCGTTATTTCGAGATCTTTTCTCGTTATTTCGAGATCTTTTGTCGATATTTCGAGATAATTAACTCGTTACTTCGAGATCATTATCTCGTTATTTCGAGATCTTTTTCGAAATAACGAGTTAATTATCTCGAAATAACGTGAAAAGATCTCCAAATAACGAGTTAATTATCTCGAATTAACGAGAAAAGATCTTGAAATAACGAGATAATTATCTCGAAATTACGAGAAAAGATCTCGAAATAACGAGTTAATTGTCTCGAAATAACGAGTTAATTATCTCGAAATAACGAGTTAATTATTTGAATATATAATATAAAATATTTTCTCAGTAAGTGAGTCTAATCGGCTTTCGTATGACCATGATTGGGGTGTTACGTTTAAATGTGTCTTCTGCGCGACTTTTGTCAAATATTCCAAGTTCCTGTGAATGGAGTTATCGATCTTGGACATTCCCTAGCGACTATTGTGAAGGCTACTGATAGCATTTAATTTCAAATTTACGCGAAGATATAGTAAAGCAGATACTTGAGCGTATTGCAGCTTTGACTGAATTTTCATATTGGAAAACCTCATTTTCAGTAATGTGTTTTTGTGTAATTGGTGCATTCTGAAGAAGAGACAGATCGCCTCGAAGTTTTGACAATTTATTTGATATTTTAGTATCATTGTCACTTTTTGTGCTTTTATATTTGATCTATGATTTTCAAGTGATATGCATTGTCCTTTTGTTAATTAGACACTCTTAGATAGCGAACGTAGTTATGATAGAATTTTTGTACATATTGTGGCATATTATGGCATATTGTGGCATACTGAAAATGAAATCTTTCGAAATAGAAAACGAATTGACGTTATTAAAGTATAAAGTTATGTCGATTACAATCAGGTGTCTATTGTATGTGATATGATCAAATCATGAGATAAAGTAACCATTAATGGACACAAGTTGCCAAACCTGGTGTATACATAGTCTTCGGAGAATAGGTAAAATTGATTACCCCCACCCACCATCACCTGTCCAAGGTGGGGTATTGATTACCCCCACCCCATCACCACCTGTCCAAGGTGGGGTATTGATTACCCCACCACACCACCACCTGTCCAAGATGGGGTATTGGGTATTGATTTCCCCCACCCACCATCACCTGTCCAAGGTGGGGTATTGATTAGCTCCACCCCACCATCACCTGTCCAAAGTGGGGTATTGACTACCCCCACCCACCATCACCTGTCCAAGGTGGGGTATTGATTATCCCCACCCCATCACCACCTGTCCAAGGTGGGGTATTGATTACCCCCACCCCACCATCACCTGTCCAAGATGGGGTATTGATTACCCCCACCCCACCACCACCTGTCCAAGATGGGGTATTGATTTTCCCCACCCACCATCACCTGTCCAAGGTGGGGTATTGATTACCCCCACCCCATCACCACCTGTCCAAGATGGGGTATTGATTACTACCACCCCACCACCACCTGTCCAAGGTGGGGTATTGATTAACCCCCCCCCCCCACCTGTCCAAAGTAGAGTGTTAGTTAGATCTAACAGACGACTACCTAATGTACTTTACCTCATCTTTCTTGGCGTTTTTCTTGGCCATCCACAAGAATTCCAGTACAGAGAAGATTAGAGCTGCCACACAGCCACTGATGAGAACCACGAACACTCCTGCTACATTCTCCATCCTGAGAGCAGGATCTACTTCTTTCTTCTTCTCACTGCATTTATTACCGCCATCTATGTTCTTCCAGTAATGTAGATATAATGTTTCTATAACCTGTTCCTCATTTAATTGTATAATAGCCATGGATATATTCTTCAGGAAAGGTGACCCTGTTGGAAAGAAAATCTAGCCACTAGTCTAATTCAACATCTAATACACTAATTTATATTTATCTTTTGTTTATTATTGATTTATTTATCTTTTTCTTTTGTTGTTGTTGTTGTTGTTGTTGTTGCTGATTACACAGGACATTGGAAATAATGTTATTTACGTTAATTCTGTAGTGATCACGTCAGCATGCATTGGTGGTTAATATTCTAACCCATTGGTAAAGCAAATCCGTAGCCCACGTTGTTGAGTTCACCTCCCACCTGCATCAGCTTACACTTCCTGGCCACGTGATACTCGACGGAAGTGGACTCAGCGAAAAAGGCATAGTCTTCGTCCAGCACTTTCTGAATACCTTCTTTACTGCTGCTAACCAGCACGCCGGGGCTCGACTTCATAAAGTTCCAAACACGTCCGTACGTCGACGACAAATGGCGGGAAAACTAAAATAGCAAATCGCAAGTGAGTATGAAAATCATACTGTAGTCAACCATGAAATAAGTATAAATAACCCGTACAATCATGACATACTGATGTACTCCTTAAGTTAACACAGTTCATCATATCTTGCCAACATTCTACGTTTTAGGTATCGGCCTTGCTACACACGTTAACATACTGACATACGAATAGATTTTTTAAATGTAAATTTCATCTCTCAATAAATGCCCGACGTTTGATGCCTCTCCTTTAATATGCGTCATTCTATTCAGGGGTAAAACAGCATAAAATTATGTTTCAGAATGGAACCAAAAACGTCAATTCTTCTAGATCACTCTGATGCAATCTGTTGATCTAAAGCAAACGTTTGTCACAGCAAGGTACCTTCTGGGGGTTATATCCCCCCGCTTTGGATCTACCATTGACGTATTTGGTCAAAATAAGCAACATTTGTCGGGGAACTTGAGTACCCCATACCTACTAAGTTTTTTCACAGAAATCTTTTTTTTTTCTTTAGTTCTGAAGTAGAAGTCCATTAAAACTTATTATTACATAGTAATAGTATGGCCAATTTTTAATCTGTAAAAGCTGGAAAAGGTGATATAAATAGTTTTTTTTCAATTATCATCTAATTTCTTTCCAATTAAATTTATTTCAATAAAATCAGTTCAAATACATATATACATACATATATAAAACCGGCGTGGCCTAGTGGTATCGCGCTGGACTCCTGATCGGGAGGCCGGGATTCGAGTCCCGCTCTGGTCATGTCGGTGTCCTGTCTTTCGGATGAGACAGTAAAAACCGAGGCCCCGTGTCGTGGTATGCATGACACGTTAAAGATCCCTCACTGCTTCGAGTGGGTCCGTTGCAAAGGTCAAAATTTGTATGTCCCGCATCAGGCAGATGCCGTCACCATATACGTGAAATATTCGTGGTGTGACGTTAAACAAAAATCAATCAATCAATCATACATATATACATACATATATCCCATATAAACAACCAACTCAGAAAAATATAAGAAATTATCTGAAAATTAACAAAAAGATCAAAGTCTAAAAAGACGTAAAAAGTCACAAAATTGATTTTGATATTTTGTAAAAAAAAAAAAAAAATACAAAAAACAAAAAAGGAAAAAGAAAATAAAAATTTGCTTTTTGCAATCTTAAAATATCATGGGGAAAACTAAAAATTTTGTAAAAATTCTTTTAAAAAACACCTTTCCTTTACTATATTCTTCTGAAATTTTCAGGGAAAATATCTATGAAAACCATGCTATTTCGAAAAGGTTAAAAAGATATCAAAAACGTCAAAATTATATAACCTATTTCATCTATTTAACGAAATGAACAACCTTAAAACATACAATCTTCTAGATCACTCAGATGTGATGAAAACCATGCTTTTTTATTAAAATGTTGACATCCAAAAGAAAAAAAAATGAAATTAACAAATTTGAATTATACATCCCTCTAAACCACTCAGATGCCATTAGTTTTATTATCCATACCGCGATTTTAAGACAATTTTCAGAGGGGTACCCCCTGAGACCTATTTTTAACTATGGTGGCGCCACCTGTCAACGGATGTGGACGAAATTAACAAATTTGGTAGAGAACCTGTAGTTCTTGGTGTATAGCAAGTTAGATCAAAATCCTTCAAGCGGTTCTGAAGACGTCGAAAATGTTAAAAGTTTACAGACGGACGGACGGATAGACAGTCAGACGGACGGACGACGGACAATGGGTGATCAGAAAAGCTCACCTAAGATTTCAGCACAAATGAGCTAAAACAGTTTTATGATTTATGCATCCTATTTAAAAAAAAAATTGTCAGGAGAAGGTACCCTCTGGACTATATGTCGCTCTGGAACCATCCCTACATGGATCTGTCCAAAAAGTAATCACACTTGCAAGATTTTCAGTAAAACTTTTTCAGCAATCTTAATAATTTGAAAATGTGTAACGGTAACGGACAGAGGGACGGACACCAGGATAGTCAAACGCACGTCAGACGCCGGTCGATGTTCTATAAAAATAGCTCACTTGAATATTCGGCTGAGGTCAGTTTAAAAGCTAAACAACTTTCAACCTAGTGCATATATGATTAAAAACTTCAAAGAAATCATTTGGAAATGTGTCACATGACTTTCATATTTGGAACCAAATGCTCATTCGGACAATCAATAACATATTTAGTCAAACATATACTTCGCTGATCTAAGTATTCCAACAATATCTGTAGGTTCATATTTTTCAGATTTACATTAGAGTATATATTTGAACATCTTGCTTGGATGATAAAGATAACTTTATATACACACGATTATGTAAACGGAATTCATAATAACGACTTAAGAGGAATACATCATTTTATTTAACTATTTTTTTATCATATGAGATAATTTGTTGGTCTTGGAGAACGCTCAGGAGGTATCCTGAGAATCCTCAGCAGGTATATTGAAGGACCCTCTATAAGTACATATGTAAGTACAGTGGAGGACCACTCGGCAGGTATACAGAGGAACCACTCGGCCGCCATACAGGAGGATCCTCAGCACGTATACAAGAGGACCACTCTACAGGTATACAGGAGGACCACTCGGCAGGTATACAGGAGGACCCTCGGCAGGTATACAGGAGGATCCTCGGCAGATATACAGGAGGATCCTCAACAGGTATTCAGGAGGACCCTCGGCAGGTATACAGAAGGACCACTCGGCAGGTATACAGAAGGACCACTTTGCAGGTATACAGGAGGAACACTCTGCAGGTATACAGGAGGATCCTCGGCAGGTGTACAGAAGGACCACTCGGCAGGTATACAGGAGGACCACTCGGCAGGTATACAGGAGGATCCTCAACAGGTATACAGGAGGATCCTCGGCAGGTGTACAGAAGGACCACTCGGCAGGTATACAGGAGGACCACTCTGCAGGTATACAGGAGGATCCTCGGCAGGTATACAGAAGGACCACTCGGCAGGTATACAGAAGGACCACTCTGCAGGTACACAGGAGGACCACTCTGCAGGTACACAGGAGGACCACTCGGCAGGTATACAGGAGGATCCTCGGCAGGTATACAGAAGGACCACTCGGCAGGTATACAGGAGGACCACTCGGCAGGTATACAGGAGGATCCTCAACAGGTATACAGGAGGATCCTCGGCAGGTATACAGAAGGACCACTCGGCAGGTATACAGGAGGACCACTCGGCAGGTATACAGGAGGATCCTCACCAGGTATACAGGGGGACCACTCGTCAGGTATACAGAAGGACCATTCGGCAGGTATACAGGATGATCCTCAGCATGTATACAAGAGGACCACTCGTAATGTAAACAGGAGGATCCTCAGCACGGATAAATGAGGACCACTCGGCAGGTATACAGAAGGATCCTCCGAACGTATACAGGAGGACCACTCGGCAGGTATACAGGAGGATCGTCGGCAGGTATACAGGAGGATCCTCGGCACGTATACAGGACGACTACTCGGCAGGTATACAGGAAGATCCTCCGCACGTATACAGGAGGATTACTCGGCAGGTGTACAAGATGATCCTCAACAGGTATACAAGAGGACCATTTGGCAGGTATACAAGAGAATCCTCAGCACGTATACAGGAGGACTTCTCACCAGGTATACAGGAGGATCATAGACAAGTATACAGGAGGACCACTCGGCAGGTATATATTACGATCTCCCGCACAACTCGGCAGGTATAGAGGAGGCTCCTCAATAGTTACAAATAAAATGGAGAGAACTTTCGGCAAGTTTACAGAGTATAGGAGGACAGACATGTGTACTGGGGTATCTTCGGCATGTATACTAGAGGATCCTCGGCATGTATGCTGAGGGATCCTCGGCATGTATAGTGGGGGATCCTCTGCAGGTATACTGGGGTATCCTCGGCAGATATACTAGAGGATCCTCGGCATGTATACTGGGGGATCCTCGGCATGTGTACTGAGGGATCCTCGGCAGATATATTGGGGGATCCTCGGCAGATATACTAGAGGATCCTCAGCATGTAGACTGGGGGGATCCTGGGCATGTATACTGGGGGATCCTCAGCAGATATACTGGAGGATCCTCGGCATGTACACTAGGCCATCCTCGGCATGTATACTGGGGGATCCTCGGCTGATATACTAGAGGATCCTCGGCATGTATACTGAGGGATCCTCGGCAGATATACTAGAGGATCCTCGGCATGTATACTGAGGGATCCTCGGCAGAGATACTGAAGGATTCTCGGAATGTATACTGGGGGATCCTCGACATGTATACTGGGGGATCCTCAGCAGATATACTGGGGGATCCTCGGCATGTATACTGGGGGATCCTTGGCAGATATACTGGAGGATCCTCGGCATGTATACTGGGCGATCCTCGGCATGTATACTGGGGGATCCTCGGCAGATATACTAGAGGATCCTCGGCATGTATACTGAGAGATCCTTGGCAGATATATTGGAGGATTCTCGGAATGTATACTGGAGGATCCTCGGCAGATATACTAGAGGATCCTCGGCATGTATACTGAGGGATCCTCGGCAGATATACTAGAGGATCCTCGGCATGTATACTGAGGGATCCTCGGCAGATATACTAGAGGATCCTCGGCATGTATACTGAGGGATCCTCGGCAGATATACTAGGGGATCATCGGCATGTATACTGAGGGATCCTCGGCAGAGATACTGGAGGATTCTCGGAATGTATACTGGGGGATCCTCGACATGTATACTGGGGGATCCTCAGCAGATATACTGGGGGATCCTCGGCATGTATACTGGGGGATCCTTGGCAGATAAACTGGAGGATCCTCGGCATGTATACTGGGCGATCCTCGGCATGTATACTGGGGGATCCTCGGCAGATATACTAGAGGATCTTCGGCATGTATACTGAGAGATCCTTGGCAGATATATTGGAGGATTCTCGGAATGTATACTGGAGGATTCTCGGCAGATATACTAGAAGATCCTCGGCATGTATACTGGGGGATCCTCGGCAGATATACTGGGGGATCCTCGGCAGATATACTAGAGGATCCTCGGCATGTATACTGAGGGATCCTCGGCAGATATACTAGAGGATCCTCGGCATGTATACTGAGGGATCCTCGGCAGATATACTAGAGGATCCTCGGCATGTATACTGAGAGATCCTTGGCAGATATATTGGAGGATTCTCGGAATGTATACTGGAGGATTCTCGGCAGATATACTAGAAGATCCTCGGCATGTATACTGGGGGATCCTCGGCAGATATACTGGGGGATCCTCGGCAGATATACTAGAGGATCCTCGGCATGTATACTGAGGGATCCTCGGCAGATATACTGAGGGATCCTCGGCATGTATACTGGGGGATCCTCGGCAGATATACTGGGGGATCCTCGGCAGATATACTAGAGGATCCTCGGCATATATACTGGGGGATACTCGGAATGTATACTGGAGGATTCTCGGCATGTGTACTGAGGGATTCTCGGCAGATATAACGGGGATCCTCGGCTGGTATACTTGAGAATTCTCAGCATGTATACTGGAGGTAATAAAATGAAAAACAAAATGCGAAATGAAGATTGAGTAGCTTAGTGTTTAGAATATATGGGAGTGTCTACATTGATGCTGCACATGACTGCTTTCCATAACCAGTCTGAATTAAAATCCGACTGAAGGCTAATATTTAACCCGTACGTATCTGAGAGTACTTACCTTAAAGAAGTCATGAGTACTGCCTTTCTGCAGAGTTCCATACTTGATTTCATTCTGTTTAGATAAATCATCTATACTCTCTATGGGTGAATCGAGGGCGTTAACGGTGAGGAACGCAGCCAAATTGGCGGTGTATGACGATATAAGGATCATGGTAAAGAACCACCAGACCACAGCAATGGTCCGCGTCGACGTGGCTAGGGGCGATAAATCACTTCCTGACCAAAAGAAAGAATAGAAGAACTAGCAATTTCTAAAAATAAAAAGAAGAAAACTTAAATAAATTAATAAATTAAAACAAAATGAGTATACGAATTAATGCCTATTTTATTTGTGTAAATTCACAGAGTGGCTACACAGTGTATATATACACAATTAGATATTTGTTTTCAGGCTAGACTAGTCTCTCTTACCTTGTTGTATACGTTGGCTACGAGATGGGGAGCGGAAGGCTAGTCTCTCTTATCTTGCTGCAAACGTGGACTACGTGATGGAGAGAGGAAGGCTAGTCTCTCTTACCTTGTTGTACACGTTTGCTGAGTGATGGAGAGAGGAAGGCTAATCTTACCTTGTTGTAAACGTTGACTACGTGATGGGGAACGGAAGACTAGTCTCTGTTACCTTGTTGTAAACGTTGACTACGCAATGGAAAACGGAAAGCTAGTCTCTCGTGTCTTGCTGCAAACGTTGACTACGTGATGGAGAAAGGAAGGCTAGTCTCTCTTATCTAGTTATACACGTTTGCTACATGATGGAGAGAGGAAGGAAAGTCTTTCTTATCTTGTTATACACGTTTGCTGAGTGATGGAGAGAGGAAGGAAAGTCTCTCTTATCTTGTTATACACGTTTGCTACATGATGGAGAGAAGAAGACTAGTCTCTCGTTCCTTGTTGTAAACGTTGACTACGAGATGGAGAGAGGAATGCTAGTCTTTCTTACCTTGTTGTAAACGTTGACTATGATATGGGGAGAGGAATGCAAGTCTCTCTTACCTTGTTGCACACGTTGGCTACTTGATGGAAAGAGGAAGGCTGGTCTCCCTTACCTTGTTGTATACGTTGGCTACGGGATGAAGAATGGAAGGCTAGTCTCTCTTATCTTGTTGTACACCTTGGCTAGTGATGGAGACAGGAAGGCTGGTCTCTCTTACCTTGATGTATACGTTGGCTAAGGGATGGAGAATGGAAGGCTAGTCTCTCTTATCTTGTTGTACACCTTGGCTAGTGATGGAGACAGGAAGGCTAGTCTCTCTTACCTTGTTGTAAAAAGCATCCGATCGTGAACCATACGCTGTTTAGTAGAGAGAACTGGTTGGCGATTTCCTCCGAATCTTCTGTAGAATTTTCGGGAGGCACCCATTCATATGGAGAGAAACGAGCAGCTATAAATAATATAATGGAAACACAAATGAAGCCTGCTACCATAAACATCCACACATTGGGATCGAAAGGGTCAAGAAACCCGAACAAGTTGGGAACCTTGGGGATCGGCTTCTTGATGAGGATTGTGATACCCAAATTTAAAAAGGGTTTTGTGAAATCTACATACTCGTCTCTTTCGGCTGTTATCGTCATTCCCGCTACAGCAAGATCCGCATCCTACAATTACATGTAACATAAGGCATTTAATGGCTGGTGGACTTAAACCAACAAAACACATGTAGTATACTGGATATAATGCTTGGTGCACTTAAAGCAACAGAAAATATTCACATTTGATCTTAAGGATAAAATTGAACTAATTTATGCAATACGATGCATTAAGAGAAATACACGAGAACAAAAACTATTACATGTATGTATATAACAATATCGGGGGAGGGGAGTCTTACATGCTGTACCAGTTCCTTCATCATGCCTGTACAGTTCCCAGGGCCCGAACAGCCTCCGTACTCCTTAGTACTTTTCGTGATATTATATTTGAATTTCAGTCGTCTGCTGATCTCGTCTAAGATGTCGATTACGAAGCCAGTGTATTTGATGGTCCCATCCGGGTTTCTTTCACGAGCAAACACGTAAGGGTCGTCCTGTACAAAGATCAACACAGATGCTATTCTAATGTAAAGGGGAAGAATAATTCCTATTCAGTCTGTGTGAGTAATAAGATATAAACATAAACACACGGTCAATACTGTTGATTATATGTATGTAACAATGCGACTGATAACGTGAAATTGTGCTCATATTGGATTATATTTCTTGGATAGATTCGGTAATGTAATAATAAATCAAAACTAAAGTCAGGAATAAATAGAGTTTAGAGAGTTTCTAAGAGGCTATTATAACGGTCATTTTGTATATATTTACAATGCTAGTCTAATTCCTTCGATGAACCATGCTAAACAGACTCGATTCATCAGCCCATGAACTTGGGTCATGAAAGTAGTACCCGGCGTATGGCAAATCACATGCGTAGTAATATAAAAAGATTTATCTTTTCTCGCATAATTGAATTAATTAAATATAAGAATTGTAATAACAAAAATAATGCATCTGTTAATTTTGAGCAATTAAAAAAAATCACCTGGACAGATAGAGTAATTTTTAGCATTCAAGTCACGCACTGTACTGCGTGGCGGAAGTACGTTTCCACTTCAGAAAAAATTCGGTCCTTGCCAGGATGATAACAGGGAATTTCATATTTTGTTTTCAAAAAAAGAACCTTTTAAAATGCATTGTAAATATAAGGAATGACTGTCTTTTTTTCTAGGTTCATGGGGAATGAGCTTCTGTGAGAAACAAACAAATCATTCGAGAACCGCTTCGCTGTTCACGTGATTTGTTTTTGTTTCTCACCCAAGTTCATTCCCCATGAACCTAGAAAAAAAAGACAGTCATTCCTTAAAAGGCTTTACGGTTTCGCATATTGTGCTTGTGCAACCAACCAACTTCCATTGAAAACACAGACACATCAATAGAACTCCTCGCACAATAATGCACCCTAATACTGGTTAGTTGGCCGGAATTTCACGTCGATTTCAACAATTTTCAGTTATATCGCGAAAAAAGAGCATGGGGTATTAACCAACATCTTAAACAGTGGTGCACCCCGGGAATCGAACCCGGATCGTCTATATCTCAAGCCAAGCGTTTTGAAAACCACTACACCAAACCTGTCCCTGAACCCAATTCGTGACCTACAGAAAACAGAGGATACAAAACATTAGACACAAGATATCGCATACTAAACATGACGAAACAAAACATTACACACAAGATATCGCATACTTAACACGACGACACAAAACATTAGACATAAGATATCGCATACTAAACATGACGAAACAAAACATTACACACAAGATATGGCATACTAAACATGACGACACAAAACATTAGACACAAGATATCGCATACTGAACATGACGAAACAAAACATTAGACACAAGATATCGCATACTTAACATGACGACATAAATCATTAGACATAAGATATCGCATACTAAACATTACGAAACAAAACATTACACACAAGATATCGCATACTTAACACGACGACACAAAACATAAGACATAAGATATCGCATATTGAATATGATGATACATAACATTAGACATAAGATATCGCATACTATACATGACGACACAAAACATTAGACACAAGATATCGCATACTAAACATGACGACACAAAACATTACACACAAGATATCGCATACTTAACACGACGACACAAAACATTAGACACAAGATATCGCATACTAAATATGACGACACAAAACATTAGACACAAGATATCGCATACTGAACATGACGATACAAAACATTAGACACAAGATATCGCATACTAAATATGACGACACAAAACATTAGACACAAGATATCGCATACTTAACACGACGACACAAAACATTACACACAAGATATCGCATACTGAGTTTGACGATACAAAACATTAGACACAAGATATGGCATACTAAACATGACGACACAAAACATTAGACACAAGATATCGCATACTAAACATGACGACACAAAATATTAGACATAAGATATCGCATACTAAACATGACGACACAAAACAGTAGACACAAGATATGGCATACTAAACATGACGACAAAAAACATTAGACACAAGATATGGCATACTAAACATGACGACACAAAACATTAGACACAAGATATCGCATACTAAACATGACGACACAAAACATTAGACACAAGATATCGCATACTAAACATGACGACACAAAACAGTAGACACAAGATATCGCATACTGAACATGCAATTTATATACGTTCTATTTCATGAAACATAGATATCCCGTCGAATCAGCTTTATCAAATGTAAGTATCCATTCACAGACATTCTCACCGTCTTTGTCACGACTCTCAGGGTTTGGTTTTCTAGTATGACTAATTGCTCCTCTAATGCCTTCGTAATATTGATCCGCTTGGTAATATTGAAGCTTCGTGTGTCTCCAGTCGGTTTCTTGGACGGGTGTGTCTTTCCATCCTGTTCCATAGCCTTCCATGTGTCTTCAGCAGGTTTTGTGGAATCCCATGTACCTATCTAAACGGAAAGTGAAAGTATATACACGCTGTATGCTTATGCTCATGCTGCCCTGACCTACCTCTTGTTCCAAATGGTCCACGTGGAACTCTCAATGTAAAGAATGGCATGGCTGAGTTTGAAAAAAAGTGCAAGGGGAGACCACAACTTAAGACTCTGTTGAATAATTTCTGTTCACACTACTTTGGAATCTTTCTATGTCATGAGAATTTCTGTTCACACTACTTTGGAATCTTTCTATGTCATGAGAATTTCTGTTCACACTACTTTGGAATCTTTCTATGTCATGAGAATTTCTGTTCACACTACTTTGGAACCTTTCTATGTCATGAGATTTTAATACAATTATCTTCTCTTATATATACAACTGTTTGTACAACTCAACGTGAAAATACGTCATTTTCTATACCATTCGCACTGGCGGATCCAGAGGGGGGGGGGGTCGAGGGGGTCCCGATCCCCCTTTGAGATTCCTATAAATGACCTTCCAGAGAGAGAGAGAGAGAGAGGGAAGGAATCGAATCCACGCATTATAAACAATAGTATAATATTTGTGTTATGCCGTCACTCAGTCACACAGCTGCTCGCCGGATAAGGTTTGTCGTTTTAACGGTTTAGAACTGTCAAATTTTATTAATTGCTCTGCGAGATGCAATGCAACATAGTAAAACTCTCGGTCAATGAGGCAAGTTTACACATGGTGAGTAGCCATGTTTTGCAATTATGTCACCGTCAAACGGACATAAAGAAAATATATGCATATAAAATAATATAAAAGTGAATGAAAATGGTAAGTTTAACTTTTATACCCCTTGATGCTACATATTCAGGGAGGGGGGGGGGGGCGAATCAAATGGCCGTTTTATGGGAGCAGACTCATTGAGTGGACAAAGAGTCGCTTCTTTAAGTTATATTTCTTTTTTTCTGTTTTGAAAATGAGAGATTTCTATTCAAACCATGCCTGTTCTTTAATGATATTGATAAAGATCCAATTGCTGTAAAACTTGGAACATGACAACCTCCCTATAAAGCATGATACGTCGACAAATGAAAAAATTCGCCCGAATTTCCTCTAACTTTTATGAACAACGCCTCAATTTATTTATGCATATCATACAATTTAATTACTTATTTGAGTGTAGAAATGAGATTAAAATTGGTAAATCTAGACTTAAAATGTACAAAGTATTTTCCGAATTTTGTAGGACTAAGACGATAAAGTTAGGAGTAAGAACGGTTAGGTCAATATTTATAGAAGTTTTTTCTTCATAGCACTAAAATGTTACTGCGCCCTCTTCATATGTTGAGTGTGGCTATGACCTTTTCTTTACAGTGTTTCGTCGTATTAAATGTTATGTACAGAGGGTAATATTATGTAAGCTTGTATGTTTTGGACATTCGTGGCGGTGTGGCTAGTTAAACAGCAGACGTACACTCCCCCAACAGAACCTTTATAAAACATTTTAGAGCACGACTCGGTGCTCCAAGGTGACTATGTGCTCGAGCATGACAGCGTGCTCCAGTCTCGAGTATGTTCTCAAAAATTTCAAAATCGGATAGGACCATATTCAGAACCGTGCTTGTATGCACTCACATGAATCGGGATCGAAAGCGTAAAGATTATAACCTCACCCGTACTCAAACTCAAGAGTGAGTAGGGGTTTGGAATTTGAATACAGGCTTAGAATCGAACACGCGTAAAAGTTTTTTTTTAGCTCGGGTGCTGGTCTCACTAAATTTCAGGGACCCATGCATGATCACTGTGGTACATTGTTGTGAGTGCCACAGATACATGACTTTATTCACTTTCGTATTACGTTTTGAACATTTGCAGTTAAAATGTCAGTAATCTTAATGTATTGTACATTATAACTTTAGATACTATTGACCCAAAAGTTTTAAGCAGTATCCCAGGCTATAAAGAGACAAAACCGTATAGGGATTATATCGCAATACGAATTTTGAGCAAATGCATCGCAATATGCCATACGATATGCCGATGCACGCTTACGCAATAATTTCAAACATACACGTTTAAAGCATAGGTACTCGGAACGAAAATTTTGATACGACCCCTACCTTTTCAGCCTATACTCTATAAAATACAAGGTGTCTAACTCCCCCGTCGCCTCGTAATTTCGAACCTCGATTTCTCCACATAGAAAACTATAATCATACAAATTCTTGATTTCATTTATCTTATAATATCATACTATTATTATTGCTCAACCAATTCTGTACATATAATCACTCTACCTCACTTACGAACCGATTTTAACACTTTTAGCTGAAGTCTGACGGAAGTAAACAGAATACGCGCTTGCGCAATTTATTTTTAGGATTCCACGTGTATTTTTTTCGGAAGCACTCGCCTTTGTCCATGTGGTTTCTAAATACGAGAGAATGTATCGAATGTAATAAATGCGCCAAATTTGAATGCTTTAAAAATGTCACAATTAAATCAAAACATCACAAAGTGGATTTTCGAGAATCTTAAACCGTGCTCTTTAGATTGTTTTATTGACTTTAATGAAGTAAGTGAATTGTTACCAAATGAAATAAAAGTGACATCCTCAAAATTTACAAAAATCATTTAGAAAATATACAAAAATGTTGTGGTCAAATTGGGAAAAAACACTGAAAATTGGGCAGGAAAACATGTTTCCAGATATCATGGACTTTTCTTTAATGATGAAAAAGAAAACACACAAGATTTATCATTTTCAGCTATAACACAGATTATGCCACCTGACTTTTTCATCATATCATCTACAAATTGAAAAGTAATATTTGATCATTTTCTTGATATCCAAATCTATGGAAGTAAATTATTGATTGAAACTGAGGTAAAGGAAAATCTCTCCTGGTCCATAAGCTGCATGGGACAATTTATACAGCCAACTCGAAAATAGGGGCATGTGCTTTGTTCTGTTTAGAAAGTGTCAAATTGAACTCAGTGTTCCAAATTGTAAGAAACCTACATATTTGTGAGGGAATAGAGTGTGATGAAAGAGGAAAACATGTAGATAAATATCAAGAAACTGTAATTATTCATGAAAAAGAGAATTTACGTGCAAGATCAAAAACTTGTGAAATTTTCATTCCCTTTACATCAACATCTGCAGCTTGTCACAACTGTAAAACATTATGTGATAAAACACCAGTCTTGTGTGTATCAGATGAACAGAATATTGATAAAGATGATGTTGTTCTCTCTAAAACGGATCATAATTTGAAATGTATCTCAAATGTCAAGGTCAGAGGTGAAAATTTATTGTTCTAACAGAAATGTCTTGTTACAATGGATATATATGTGAGTGTGTGTGTGTGTGAGGGTGTGTATGTGCATGTGAGGGAGGGTGTGTGTGTGAGGGAGAGTTGGTGTGTGTGTTGTGTGTGTGTGGGGGGGGTGTATGTGTGTGTGAGGGTGTGTGTGTGAAATGCAAAGCCATACATCTTATGACTCAAAAATTGTAGCAAATATTAAAGTTGTTTAATGCACATTAGCATGGTCTAAACTGTAGGATAAAGAAATATTATATCAACAGAATACACATGAAAAATATTAAATGAAAAATGTGAAATTCAGTGGTTATGTAATGTCAATATTTTTTGTGACATAAAGACAGGCCAAACACTATATATCCCCCACTGTGATTCTGGGCGAATAACATAAATTCTTTTAATGTTTCATCGGTAGAATTTCACATGTACATTTTTAATTACATTTATGAATGATTCTGTAATATGTTCCCTCTTTCCAAATACATGCATATGTACTCAATATTTTATTGATTACTTATTTTGATGTCAATCAATGACTAATTCACACATATTGCACAAGGTAATGACTGCATAGTATTTACTGTCTCATGTGAAAGACAATACACCATTGTTTCATTGTGGAATCGAACCAAGGTCATCTAGATTAAGAGTTGAGCACCTTTGAACATCATCAGCTATATTCACTGAAAGTCACAACCAAAGAATGAATCTCTGGATTATCCAAGTTATAAGCAAACATGTAACTCTAAACTACAATACTACAACTGGAATTAAATTTGAATGCTGACTTCTATTTTCTCTAAAAGCATAGTGAGTAGCATCATATACATGTACTATTAACAAAAACTTCTCCTAAGACTTAAACCTCATTGTGTACTTCCCTATATGCTAGTTACAAAATAACTTATGACCTATTCCTAGACTTACCACACATGTTGTGATAGGTATCACATTTTACACTTGGGCACAATTTTCTTTGTGAATAAGTATGACTGCATTTAAGGGTTGGTGGGGTTTTTTTTGCATAGTATGAACAAATGAATGGTACATACTGTGCAGAAATGATGCAACATATTCCACCAATAAGGCCATGGTGGCCTTTTCATGGCAATAATTTTATGATACAATGTTCATACTGGAAAAGCTGCAGTGTCAATAAAATTGATTCAGTGATTTACCTAAAAAATTTGATTTATTTTAAATGGCCAAGAGCATAATCTCATATAAACGATATCTATAAACTGATAACTTTTCACCAGTTCATGTGTAATCTTCAGTCTGGCATGCATATCATCATATATATTAACGCCGTACTTTGTAATTCGTTCTTTTCGAGTGGCATTTGAAGTGGAAAATCTCGTAACATGGGTAAACAACACGTGTATTTGTAGTGCGCAAGCGCGTATTCTGTTTACTTCCGTCAGACTTCAGCTAAAAGTGTTAAAATCGGTTCGTATGTGAGGTGGAGTGATTATATGTACAGAATTGGTTGAGCAATAATAATAGTATCATATTATAAGATAAATGAAATCAAGAATTTGTATGATTATAGTTTTCTATGTGGAGAAATCGAGGTTCGAAATTACGAGGCGACAGGGGAGTTAGACACCTTGTATTTTATAGAGTATAGGCTGAAAAGGTAGGGGTCGTATCAAAGTTTTCGTTCCGAGTACCTATTTTATAGAGTATAGGCTGAAAAGGTAGGGGTCGTATCAAAGTTTTCGTTCCGAGTACCTATGGTTTAAAGTACATGTACATGTTCTAATAAAGCGATATGTAAAGCTATGTGTGATTAGGATGCCTCCTACATTTTTGGGTTTAACCGTTCTTGCTCCTAGAATATGTGGATTAATGTCAACTAAAAGTAGCATTTTAGATAATTACATGCATTATACGTACTTTCTTTTTATGTGTTGTTGATTGATGAAGTGCATTAAAGTCATTTCTAACATATGAAATATTCAAATAATGTAGAAGAAATAATACTCAACAATATGTTATGTCGCTCAATACCCGACTTGGTAAAAACAGTGCAGTTGTCGACGGATCACGTCTTCTTGAATTTGCTGTATGTAATGAGTTAGAGAGTGTTCGAAAGGCAAATTAAATAGCTTTAGAATGAAACCATTTATATGTTATATTGTAACTTAAATACTCGAAAATCTTAATTATTGTATAGAAAACTCGGCATTCTCTCATAATTTTTGGCTTAGTAACGGACTGCTCCTATAAAAAACGACTATTTGATTCACCCTCCTGATACTAAGGTTCTCCTTTACGTATAAAGTGAGCAGATTTACCTAAAATAAAGCAATGTTGATTTTGCGGGAAAATGCCGACCCCCCCCCCTTTTAAAAATTTCTAGATCCGCCTATGATTCGATTGCATATTTTAAAGATTGCAAATTTGCTTTGAGAGCCCATGTGCAAACTCCATTAGCGTGGCATGTTGGGTAACAATTTAGTACTGAAAAACAATATTAGCACATAATTCTATTTTAAATATTGAGATTTCTAGAAATAATATTTTATAAAAATGTTCATATATTCTTAAAGATTTGCTCATTACAAAAACTAGCAAAAAGGAAAAAAAGACGCGGCTACTTTCGTCATAAGGAAAAAAATGAGGCGCGGCTTTAGAGATTTTAGCCTAAAAATTTACCACTGCGCAAAAACATGGTTTCAAAAACAAGAACATGAAATTCCTATTCACATAAAACCATTTGACTTTGTGACCAACATCTTGAACATTTAATGCTATTCCAATTTCAACCTAAGCTTTTTTAAAAGCTACGCTTGTAAGAGTTACTGTTAACTTCTGAAATAAAATTCTAATTCCCTGTTTTTGAAAAGTGGACATAAAACATTTACTAGATTAGGAGTGAATATAAAAAGATATAATGCAGTGTACCTTTTCCAGTCCGTGGGAAGATAAGCGAAGAATATCCATCATGAAATCCTCTCTTAACCCGTGCTTTCCAAACTGCACACGCCCCGTCATCCCTTCAAATTCAATCTGAAAATATCATGGTATAATACACACCATTATGTAAACTGAATTCATAATTACCATTAACGAGAAATGGATCTTTTTTATCGCATGGGGTTGGAACGCTCAGTAGACATACTGGGAACCCGTTATGTATACAAGGGGGGTCCTCAGCAGGTATACTGGAAGACCACTTGGCACGTATACAGGAGGATCCTGGCAGGTACACAGGAGGACCTAGCAGGTACACAGGAAAGCCCTGGTACGTACACAGGACCTAGCAGGTACACAGGAGGACCTTGACAGGTACACAGGAGGACCCTGGCAGGTACGCAGGAAGATCCTGGCAGGTAAACCGGTGGTTCTTGCAACCTTCCATTGGGTTTTGGGTATCACACACTGATTTGACAGAAGAAAAGAATTACAAATACCTAGTTCAAACGTTTTACCCCAGTTGGTCACCAGACCCCTTTGATAGAAACTAAACTACTGGGATTGTTTTCATCCGTTGCCACAAAAGGAAACTAGTTTTAAGTTTAAATTATCATAAGGACGTCTAAAAATATCTGAACTCTTAATACATGTACAAACATGTATAAATCACGTATACAAATATAGGAACTAAATTATTTAAGCATTGTTTCATGTGTTAATAAACTTAAGGCTGCAATATGACGATACCGTTTTCATATAGTTGATCAGGCTAGCACCGTCGTCCCAGGAGTCCGTAGCATTGCAGCTTAACTTCTCGTCGAAGTTGACCGTGATCGCTTTCCTGAGGTTGGCAAGCGCTCTGTCAAAGACGTGCACAGCATCATAAACCATGGCAACTTCTGTCTGCAACACGAAGGAAACATGTACAGTGACTGAACGTCATAGGTCATGACATATGTTGTATCTATGTTCATGTGCTGAATGTCATTGGTCATGACATATGTTGTATCTATGTTCATGTGCTGAATGTCATTGGTCATGACATATGTTGTATCTGTGTTCATGTGCTGAATGTCATAGGTCATGACATATGTTGTTTCTATGTTCATGTGCTGAATGTCATTGGTCACTATTTGTGAGCTAAATGTCACGTGTCAACTTGATTCGTGTCTTATTGTGTATCCAGTTTTGAACATTTCTTCTTAATATATCGTCTATAATAGTATATTCATTTTGCAAAACTTTACAGATATTTAATATTACATTAGCCTAATATCACTTGCAGCATAACATATCACGTGACTTAGTATGGGAACTTTTAGATAACACAGAAAACTACAAAAGTATTAAGATAAACCAGATACGAAAACTGCGATGACTTAGTGCACCTCTGTAGCTACTACAACTCTCGCAAACTCTTACCGTAATGAAATCTGTGTCCTTGCTTACTGGCGATAAATTAACTTTGCTTTTGAAGAGTTCGTATTTCCACTCACTAAGAATTCTTTGGACGACAGGATTGTCTTTGCTTATGATACTGAATGACGTGATGTTAGCACCTATATGCATGTAAGTATCTAGATCCACTAAGGCCATATCCTAAAACAATAAAAAAAAACCCCCAGTACTGGTCATATTTAAAATGTCCAGTTTTGAATGATGGATCTGTGAATGGGCGTTATTAGGAAGGGCACCACCATATCTGTACAGTTTTGATGGGTTTAGTAGTAGTAGTAATAGTAGTAGTTGTTGTTGTAGTAACCGCAGCACAATCGAATATTTTTGTAATGTAGTTCCGTGTATATTCTACATTTGTCATTTTTTATGCAGGTCCTTGGTGATTTGTGTCATACAGCTTTGTCAGATGTCTTCTGTTTTCTCTTTTATATATGTATGTATATCAAAAATTTGAAAACCAGTACTTGTTTTGAATTTATCCCTCGTACCAATTATTATATCTTATTATATATACGTGTTGCACGTGATCAGTCACGCATATTCGGAATACACGGTTTACCATAAGGTGTCTGGCTTATCTCTAATGTATGTCCAAGTATAAAACTAAGCCTCGGTGTGTTAATCTGAGTGTACTACTTAGGCTCGATGTGTTAATCTGAATGCAAAATTCATCATCGATGTGTTAATTTGAATGCAAAATTCATCCTCGATGTGTTAATCTGAATGCAAAATTCATCCTCGGTGTGTTAATATGAATGTAAAAAGAATCGTTGTGTTAATGTTAATGTAACACAAAGACGTGTGTTTATTCTAATGTAACACAAAGACGTGTGTTTATTCTAATGGAACACTTATACTCAATGACATTGTGTTTAAATATTATTGTAACACTTACTTTCCATGTGTTTATTTTAATGGAACATTTATACTTCATGTGTTTATATCAATGTAACACTTACTTTTCATGTGTTTATATCAATGTAATACTTACTTTCCATGTGTTTATGTTAATGTAACACTTACATTCCATGTGTTTATATTAATGTAACACTTACATTCCATGTGTTTATATCAATGTAACACTTACTTTCCATGTGTTTATATCAATGTAACACTTACATTCCATGTGTTTATATTAATGTAACACTTACTTTCCATGTGATTATATCAATGTAACACTTACTTTCCATGTGTTTATGTTAATGTAACACTTACATTCCATGTGTTTATATTAATGTAACACTTACTTTCCATGAGTTTATATTAATGTAATACTTACTTTCCATGTGTTTATGTTAATGTAACACTTACATTTCATGTGTTTAGATTAAGGTAACACTTACATTCCATGTGTTTATATTAATGTAACACTTACTTTCCATGTGTTTATGTTAATGTAACACTTACTTTCCATAGTTTATTTTAATGGAACATTTATACTTCATGTGTTTATATCAAGGTAACGCTTACATTCCATGTGTTTATATCAAGGTAACACTTACTTTCCATGTGTTTATATTAAGGTAACACTTACATTCCATGTGTTTATATTAATGTAACACTTACTTTCCAAGTCTTTATATTAAGGTAACACTTACATTCCATGTGTTTATATCAAGGTAACGCTTACATTCCATGTATTTATGTTAATATAACACTTACATTCCATGTGTTTATATTAATGTAACACTTACTTTCATGTGTTTATATTAATGTAACACTTACTTTCCATGTGTTTATATTAAGGTAACACTTACATTCCATGTGTTTATATCAAGGTAACGCTTACATTCCATGTGTTTATATTAAGGTAACACTTACATTCCATGTGTTTATATCAAGGTAACACTTACTTTCCATGTGTTTATATTAATGTAACACTTACATTCCATGTGTTTATATCAAGGTAACGCTTACATTCCATGTATTTATGTTAATATAACACTTACATTCCATGTGTTTATATTAATGTAACACTTACTTTCATGTGTTTATATTAATGTAACACTTACTTTCCATGTGTTTGTTTACTTACAGATATATAGATGACTTGCTTTCAATTAATAATCCTTCATTCGCGGATTACCTTAGCATCATCTATCCAAGTGAACTTGAGGTCAAAGAAACCACAGAAAGTAGTAATTCTACTTCGTATTTAGATATTATGTTGTCTTTCGACATTAATGGTCAATTGAACACCTCACTCTATGACAAACGTGACGATTTCAATTTTGCTATCACAAACTTTCCTTTCATAAGTAGCAACATTCCATCATCGCCCGCATACGGCGTATTCATATCTCAGTTAATACGTTATTCTAGAGCATGTTCAAATTACAATGACTTTGTTCTGAGGGCTAGGCGACTTTCAGTTAATCTGCTCAACCAGGGTTATATATGTGCTAGACTAGCAACGTCACTGAGGAAATTCTATGGTCGTTACGAGACTCTTATTACTCCATATGATATCTCGTTATCCAGACTTTTAAATGATATTCTGGACTGAGACCGATTCCGATCATTTTACACAGATTTGACACCTTCTATACTAGAAGGTTACCTACTTCGACTTCTCCATATATAAATACATATGGAATTTACACGATTTGACTCTTTCTACTGGGTATATGTGACGGGTGTTGCTAGCAAGCAGGAGATGCTCACTCTCCCCGGGCACTTGATCTCACTCCATCACAGGGGTTCACATGTGCTCTTCAAGTAGACATATTTTGTTATTTTCCATTTGTTTTTCATTTTCACTGATTTTGTATGTCCTCTGGTTTTATGATTTTTGGACTTGTGGTTTGGATTTATCCATTATCTTTACACTTACTTTCCATGCGTTTATATTAAGGTAACACTTATTTTCCATGTGTTTATCTTAAAGTAAAACTTTATTGAAGAGGGACTATATTCAAACATACTTATTACAAAATGACTATGGACTGAGATGTTAACATTTTTAACATACCAGAGTTGTAAAGTGTAAATGAGTGTATACGTCAAGGAATTCTACCTCCAAAGCCTGGAAAGACAAACACAAACACACTTTAATAAGAGTATACTGTTGTGTTTGCAATAACAAAATAGACGATTCCTCCTGGTGAAAATCAAACACAAGTACGATTATGAATTATATTTTGGCACTGTTGTTTACATTCAATTCATAAAATGGGAATATATTTTGCTTCTTTCATCTGTCTGTCTTTCTTTCTTTTAATCTTTATTTTTATTATTATAATTTCCTTTTTAGTTTTAATGGAGGGCGAGTAAAGGAGGGGCCTGGGACTAAAAAATCAAAATACTTATGAATTACCACTAACCTTTTCTAATATGACATCTACTTTGCTGACGTCACAGTCTACGATGACTTGATTCTCAGCGCTTTCTTTCATGGCTTTAAACATTTTACCGTAATTTTCCGGATTTTCATCGAGTTGTCTAATCGTAATGTCGACTTGATCGTGCACTGATTCCAGAATAACATCCTGTAGTCGTATTAATCCTGTCATAACAGGTCAAAGAAAGGTAATTAACGAGAGCCGTGATTGGCTGATGTGGTGTAGGGAGAGAGGGACTACTATTTCAATGTATCAGGAGCTGTGATTGGATGAAATTATTTGATTTATGTATAAATAAAGATTGATTCTGCTGTAAAATCATGAATTTTTATCTCATTTCGCTAATGTAAAGATTTAATGACCTAAAAAGGGGTGGTTGTTTACATTTGAATTTTGGCCAATTTTGGGGGGTATCCCCCTTCCAGCATGATTTTCTCGAAATTAAGGTGGATAACCTATGGTAAACTGTTAAAATTCTGATAGAGGAGGGTCTGACAAACATTTTGATATGTGGATTATATATAGCTAAAATGTATGATGTTGTGTAAATCTTGCTGGAAGTTCGGTAATTTAACATGGGACCCTATGGGAAATGGAATTACTATGCTTTGACCTAACAGAATACAGTTTACCCAGGCTGACCGTCTTAGGGAGCAACCAATTGATTTTTATGGGCGGGGATTATTATTATTATTATTTTTTTTTTTTTTTTGCCGGCCCCTCGGGCCGGATTATTTTTTAATCAGCGAAAGTCTCGAGGATACTTCCTTACATAAATCAGCGATAGTCTCGAAGATACTACGCTTACATAAATCTATCAAACTGGGTCAGCGAGGTGACACATGCTCTCTCCGCAGTGAATATAATCCTAATTTTATCATTGGTGTAAAATCCTGGGGGGGGGGGGGGGGTGTGACTTTACTGTACCGCAGTAACGATTGCAACGTTCCCAAACTTAAACAATAGACAGACCGTAGTGCCTGTGTTATATAGTAGTTTTCCCCCTAGCCACCCCCCCCCCCGGAAAAATGGCTATATAACAGTATTTCCCCCGGAAAATGGCTATGTAGTAGTTTTTCCCCAGGGAAAATTTGGCTTTATATAGCCATTTTACACCCTTCTTATTGCCATTTTCCCCAGGGGAAAACTACTACCAATTTTTAACAATAAATGGATTTCTATTTATTGTAGAGATATCTCAACTTTTGATAGGGAGATATATCCATTGGATTTACAGATATCTTATTTTCTTAAATAGAAATGTCTTCAATTTTAATCTCTTTTCCAAATACGGATGTATATATTTAGAATAGAGATATATCTACTAATATTTCATTCAAGATATCTTTATTTAATCCGAGAAATCTCTTTTGACAAGAGGAAACAAGAGGCCCAAGTGGGCCTTTATCGCTCACCTTAGTACCTAGATGATCAGTCATGCATGAAGGAAGAATTATTTTTGCATTACTGTGACTGAGTCAACACAAATTGTTGAAAATATGTCAAATTTTATTTCAGGCTAGAATAAAAAACAACACTTTTTTGCACATCCATTCAGGTGATTTTGATATTAAGCATTTCCTTTGTCTCTGCAAGATGTCATTCAAGGCAACATGTTAGTCATTTTCTTTAGGTGGGGCCTTTTGTTGACTGATTTCAAGTCTGGGTCATGAACAACAATTGTTTCAAATATTGTCCAGATCTAACTTAAAATTGACTAATTTCATATGTTGAGTGTTGAGAAACATCTAAAAACTTATTTAGATGTGTAAAGAAATGAAAAAAAATTTTTTTTTTACCACAGCTGGATTTGGACCGCTAAAACCATATTTCAATTACCAAGTGGTATATGTACCATTGTGAGACCTACTTTTTAGACATGGTGGCATTAGCTGTTAACCAATTAGTATGAAATTTACCAAATTAATAGAGGACCTTTAGTACTTCATGTATTCCATGTTTCGTTAAAATCTTTCATGTGGTATAACAGCAGAAGTGAAAATTGTGATTGAATTGTTCCAATACACCCTCATTTGGAAGTCTTAGAAATTCATAGAAAATCCAAAAATTGAGATATTGACAAAATTCTTTCAAAGTAACAATCCTTACCATAATTATGATCACAATAGTCCATAAGAAATCATCATTATCAATTAACTAGGAAATATGACACTTTTCTGCATTGAATCAACAAGTCCAAAGAAATGTCGAAAAAAAACAACTAAAATTTGATTTTGGAAGGGAACCAAAATGACAATACGTCTTCACTCATCCCTCTAGATCATTTCTATGCATTCTGTTTGTCTCTGTATACAGCCCGTATGAAAAAGAATATTGTTAAAGGAGGGAACTCTTTTGTTACCTACTTTTGACTATGGTGGCGCCACCTGTAAGGAGGTCTTTTGGCCCCGCCCTGTATCCATCCCTTAGGGAATCTGGATCCCGAACACAATTTTAGTAGGGGACCTTGAGTACATCATTTACACAAAGTTTGATCCAAATCTGCATTGTAGTTCCAGAGAAGAAGTCGAAAATGTGAAAAAGTTAACGACGGACGGACGACGACGACGCCGACGACGACGACGAGGGACAACGGACGACGGACAGCGCACTATGACTATAGTTCACTTGAGCCTTTGGCTCAGGTGAGCTAAAAAGAAAAACAAGTTCGTTTTCATGCCTCCGGAATGAAATTCGGGCATCTAGTTTTTGACCTGTCTGTGACTCTTACCCTGTGGCAAAACATAGACTACATAGTTTGTACTAAAAGGTGCAGGGCTTTGAAACTCCACATATAGATTCCTTGTGATGAGACCTTTCATTTGGGACTATGGTTTTTGAACTAGTGACCTTGATCTTGGAGCTTGACCTAGTTTTCAAAACTTAAACTTTAGCTGTATCTATTGTACCAAAAGGTTTGAAACTTCACATATACATTCCTTGTGATAAGATCTTTCATTTCGGACCATGATCTTCGACCTAATGACCTTGACATTGGAGTGTGACCTACTTTTCAAAAAAACTATAACCTTAACTATATCTTTTACACAAAAGTGTGTAGAGCTTTAAAACTTCACATCAAGATTTTTTGTGATGAGACATTCTATACTTTGCGTAAGGGACAAGGAAATCTCATTTTTGTGTTCATGATTTACAACATCTGCGACTAGGCAAGCCTCGTCGTGGATTGCAAATCGTGGACACCTGGGTAACATTTCCTTCTAATATTCTCATGTTCATCATGTACTCTCTGAATGCAGAGTGATATTGTGATATATACATAATGTATCAGTCTTAATTTATTTAAGAATTGAACGTGCAAGGAATTCTTTCTTCTTCTTCTTCTTCTTAACCGGCCTAAAATAGATTTTCGCCAATAGGGGTAACAATTCTAGTTTAGATTTTTCCATCTAACCGTACGTATGCGATAGTATGTGGTATTAGCGAAGCAGCAAGTGGTACATACGAGATAGGAAGGATTTACAGGTCTGGAATATTTTTAAAAATGAGTATTTGTCAAGAGCTTTTGATTTGAATAAACGAACATACCGTCAAAATCATCGTAAACGATAGTAAATGAATTCCAGTTAAAGTGGCTAATAAAATCCCTTTGAGCCTCGTTGATCTTTCTATAACTTGGATACAAATTGATAGACATGAAGTTTTTGATGTGAGGTGAGGTAGGGCTCGAGTACGTCATGCTGACGTCATTGGGGTCCGCGTTGAACTGTATGTGAGGAATACCCAGCGTGCTAGAAATGGTCTGTATATGTGCAATGGACATCGTGGAACTGGGTCCGAAGATAACTTTAGCTCCAGCTCCAATCTCCTGACATGCTACAAAATATTAATAAAACGGTTTACATGTATAAACTAGCATTTTAAGTACATTATCAATGTGTGCTTTGTATTTCACACAGTTGAAGGCATATGTGATCTGATTAGTTAAAATAAAAGATTCATTACACAAAACAAATTGCGCATCGCATGATAGCCTGCATTTCTTAAACGTTTCAGGACGGTTTATAAAACCGCTTTATAACTATTTAACATAGCCGCAAATAGTGGCCCTTTATGAATGATAGGGCCACATTTCAATACATTGCGTAAACTTGAAATTTTGATAAACCGATTGGCCGTCACGATTCTACGCATTTCGGCATCAAATGGAGCTAATATCTAAAATATATAAACATTAAGCAAACGATTGGCAATAATGATTTAACCCCCCCCCCCCCCTTCCTCCCGATCTATCGTCTAAAGGCTCCACACAGTTTTTCCTAACTTTTGTCAAATTTGCCGGTTTGTTTATATGTACACATATAATTCATTTAACAAAATGACATATATGTTTCTATATTTCTTTTTTATGGATAACTTGGTGCGGATGTGTTTTATATGGATAGCTAGGTGCGGATCTGGTTATTTGGATAGCTTGGTGCATATGCATTTTATATAGATAGCTTGGCGTGGATGTGTATTGTATGGACAGCTTGATGTGGATGTGTTTTGTATGGATAGCTTGATGTGGATGTGTTTTGTATGGATACTTGGTGTGGATGCGATTTGTATGGATAGCTTGGTGTGGATGTGTTTTGTATGAATAGCTTGGTGTGGATACGTTTTGTATGGATTGCAAGGTGTGGATGTGTTTTATATTTATAGCTTGGTGTGGATGTGTTTTGTATTTATAGCTTGGTGTGTATGTGTTTTGTATGGATAGCTTGGTGTGGATGTGTTTTGTATGGATAGCTTGGTGTGGATGTGTTTTGTATGGATAACTTGGTGTGGATGCGTTTTGTATGGATAATTTGTGCGGCAGATGTGTTTTGTATGGATAGCTTAATGCGGATGTGTTTTGTATGAATAGCTTGGTGTGGATGAGTTTTGTATGGATAGCTTGATGTGGATGTGTTTTGTATGGATAGGTTGGTGCGGATGTGTTTTGTATGGATAACTTGTGGGGATGTGTTTTGTATGGATAGCTTGGTGTGGATGCGTTTTGTATGGATAGCTTGGTGTGGATGCGTTTTGTATGAATAGCTTGGTGTGGATATATTTTGTATGGATAGCTTGGTGTGGATGTGTTTTGTATGGAAAGCTTGGTGTGGATGTGTTTTGTATGGAAATCTTGGTGTGGATGTGTTTTGTATTGATAGCTTGGTGTGGATGTGATTTGTATGGATAGTTTACTGCGGATGCGTTTTGTATGGAAAGCTTGGTGCGGGTGTGTTTTGTATGGATAGCTTGGTGTGGATGTGTTTTGTGTGGATAAATTGGTGCGGATGCGTTTTATATAGATAACTTGTGGGGATGTGTTTTGTATGGATAGCTTAGTGCGGATGCGTTTTTATGGATAGCTTGGTGTGGATCTATTTTGTATGGATAGCTTGGTAAGGATGTATTTTGTATGGATAGCTTAATGCCGGTGAGTTTTATATGGTTAGCAATTTGCAGATACGTTTTGTATGGATAGCTTGATGCTGATGGCTTGTTTGTGCATATAATGTGGTGCGGATGCGTTTTGTATGAAGTTTGAAATGAGTACGCCTTGTTTGTGCAGTGTCAATGGCCATTGGTGAGGATTATTGTAACATGGCGAGTGTAGTGTATCTGTGCTTTGTATTGAGTCAAGTGTGTGTGTGTCCTCTGTATGGAAATGTACTGTGGCTGTGTATTCTATGGAAAGTGTAGTGTGGATGTGTACTGTATGGAGAGTGTAGGGTGGATGTGTACTCTATGAAGTGTTTAGTGTGGATGTGTACTCTATGGAAATGTAATTAATGTGAATGTGTACTGTATGGTGAGTGTACTATTTGGAAAATGTAGGATGGATACGCACTGAATGGAAAGTATAATGTGGACATGTACTGCATAGAGTGTAGTGTGGATGTTTACAGTATGGAGAGTGTGATGTAGATGTCTACTGCATGGAGAGTGTTGTGTGGATGTCTGCTGAATGGAGAGTGTAGCATGGATGTGTTTTGTACGAACGGAGAGTGTAGCTATAGTATGGATACGTTTTGTATGGAGAGTTAAGTGTGGATGCGTTCTGTATGGAGAGTTTAGTGTCGATACGTTCTGTATGGAGAGTTTAGTGTCGAATTATTTTGTATGGAGATTGTATTGTGGATACGTTTTGTATGGAGAGTTAAGTGTGGATGTGTTCTGTATGGAGAGTTTAGTGTCGATATGTTCTGTATGGAGAGTTTAGTGTCGATATGTTTTGTATGGAGAGTTTAGTGTCGATATGTGTTGTATGAAAAGTTAAGTGTGGATGTGTTCTGTATGGAGAGTTTAGTGTCGATATGTTCTGTATGGAGAGTTTAGTGTCGAAATTTTTTGTATGGAGAGTTTAGTGTCGATATGTTTTGTATGGAAAGTTAAGTGTGGATGTGTTCTGTAAGGAAAGTTTAGTGTCGATATGTTCTGTGTGGAGAGTTAAGTGTGGATGTGTTCTGTATGGAGAGTTTAGTGTCGATATGTTCTGTATGGAGAGTTTAGTGTCGATATGTTTTGTATGGAGATTGTATTGTGGATATGTTCTGTATGGAGAGTTTAGTGTCGATATGTTTTGTAGGAGAGTTTAGTGTTGAATTATATTGTATGGAGATTGTATTGTGGATATGTTTCGTACAGAGAGTGTAATTCGAATTGGTTTTGTTCGGAGGCTGTAGTGCGGATGTGTTCTAGTTTTGAATAATTACCTGTATACATTATACCATGTCTAGAGATCTCAATAACAATATACACATTTAAAGCATACCTTTGATTCATCTTACTCAAGCTTAATTCTCCGGACAATATTCTCGAAACTCTTTATATCCACGTGATATATGACCGGTGGATAATTGCATTTGCACATGGGCTATTTTATGAACAAATACACAGAATGCCGGATTGTTAGTGTTATTCTAATGCCATCCATGTGTGATTATCCCTGCCTCAGTCACGTGGTTATCACAGATACAATTAATGTCTGAGCAGGCCACACAAGACAGACACTACCCTTACCGGCCGTGTCTTGTGTCATGTACACATATCAAATCTAGCCATCGCGTCGTCTGTTGTGGGGTTCATATCTAGGAGAGTTTGTTCTGATCGTTACAAATAATTCGAGAGCAGTGAATAACATCTTGAGTCACGAATAAATTTGCCTAGATATTGTCCCCCTACCTTTTCTGGATAACTGGAAACTGTCCGAGAGATCTTGCAGGTACGGCACTGGCGCTAACAAAACGTCCCGCCCACTCTTTAAATTCAACTTTTGAAATGTCCATATAAACGCCTTCTCTGCATCATTATGTTCAGACGCAAAAAATCCAGCTACAAATTATTCGTAAATCATGATGAAATCAAAAGTTTTACTGTAACAAATAATAATAATAATAATAATAATAATAATAATAATAATAATAATAATAATAATATAGAATATGTTTTATGAAAGTGTATTGAAAAAAAGAGAAACAGAAAACGCTTTTAACATATACATTTATTATAATCTAAACCTCTATATATTATGCTATCCAAAACGAAAGACCTTCATGTTGTTTCTAATGACTTCTCATTTTACAATTTGTTGTACAGCTTTAATTTCAGTGACTTTCCATTCTAATTGAACTTCAAAATTCTGAATTAAACAGGAAACTTACGAACTCGTACTGTATTGAATAATGTTTGCTGCAGAGCTCCATCGAATTGAAGGATCACTATAAACAAAAATGAAAACCGCCGTGTGATTGCTGACTCCATTGGAATGAATTCTCTACATTTTACATCAGGATATGAATATCACAATACTGTGCATTGTCTGCTACATTAATACATTGTGTGGCCGAGAACAATGTACTCCTCAGCCGAAAACAAATTGCCAGTGTTATATGACTGCGGTCAGAGTGGGTACCGTTAATCACGCACGCATCAACTGGATTATTTACTGTACACGAATAGAACATGTGCATCTCCTCTCAATCAAGCTATTTACTTATTGATGCTTTGCTTAACTCATGTTGCATTGCCTATGACAATAGGCCAATTAATCAATTTACATTGTTAGTCAGGAGGCCTATCCATATCCACTACAGTTTATACTGTATCTATAGTACTCCTTGATGCTTCCATCATACAAGTTCATCGTTGAAAATTTATTTTGAATGTACTTAAATTTCAATAATGACCAAAGGTATTTTAATATGAACAATACAAGGAATATTGAATGACGTGGACTTTTTTAAACAGCATGGCATATTTGACCGTGACACCCTCTTCGTATTGTCGCCTTAATAGTTCTGCTGCTCCATTTAATACATTTATGCGCATGTGCCAATTCATAACTCATGAGAGACACCTGTGTGTAATGGCATACCCGGAAAGATAATATTCAATGTATTGCATCAAGATACTTTATCCAGATATAAGAGTGTAGGAGAAGGGGAAAGGGGGGGGGGGGGGGGGTAGCAAGGGCACGTCCCCCTTTTTTAAAGTGTGAGGGGAGGGACTACCATGTTTGTGCCCCCTTAGCTATGGTCTTTTAGTGATTTTTGTTGCATAACTTGAATGAAGGTTAATTATTATTTATTTTCTTTCGGCTTTTAGATCTATTTCCGTAATTACAATTACGGACAAGGTTTTCGATATTTAACTGACATATATCCTGATTTCACAACCACAGGTCAAAGCAAGGCAGATATGTTTTCTAGAGACTCTAATGTTAGCCTAATTGGATTTCGTGCATTCTTGTATCTCAAAGGGCGACATGTTATGCATCTTTGGAAAGTACCCCTGAATTTCAATCTCCCCTCCCACCCCTTATGTTCCAGAGAAGATGTTCATAAAATGGCGAAATAAACCAAGATGACAATATCTGTTTTGTTGCTATCATTTTATCATCAGCTACAGATTGCCGTATATTAAAGCATACAGAGCATTAAGTTATTAAAGTTGAAGTTAGCAATACCGCGACACTAAGAGGAAAAGCGCCAAGGTTGTGCCCCTCACTCCCCACTTTTATCTGCCAAGCTACACCACTGATATACTTCATCCAGGCGCAGATCCACTACGAACGGACTGGAGACATCCGTACATAAGGCAACCTCGCTTTTCTTCGTACTTTTTGTTTTAGAAAAGGTACATTTTATTCTCAGTGAAATAGTTTAAATCTTCCGAAAATTTCTTCAGGGTATACTCCTGTCCATTCAGAACTTCAACAAAGCGTATATGTTGACGTCACATAAAAGGTAGATTCTTTTACAGGTGACTGATAGCCTACTTGACGTCACATTAAAAGTAGATTCTTCTACAAGTGACTGCCATCTTACTTGACGTTACATTAAAGGTTGATTTTTTTACAGGTGACTGATAGCTGACTTGACGTCACACTAAAGGTAGGTTCTTCTACAGGTGACTGCCATCTTACTTGACGTTACATTAAAGGTAAATCCTTCTACAATCGACTCATAGCTTACTTGACGTCACATTAAGTGTAGAATCTTCTACAGGTGACGGCGATCTTACTTGGCTTCACATTAAAGATAATTCTTCAACAAGTGACTGATAGCTTACTTGACGTCACATAAAAGGTATATTCCTCTACAATTGACTGATAGCTTACTTGACCTCATTTAAGGTAGATTTTTCTACAAGTGACTGATAGCCTACTTGACGTCACATTAAGGGTAGATTCTTCTACAAGTGACTGATAGCTTACTTGACCTCATTTAAGGTAGATTTTTCTACAAGTGACTGATAGTTTACTTGACGTCACATTAAAGGTAGATTCCTCTACAAGTGACTGGTAGTTTACTTGACGTCACATTAAGGGTAGATTCTTCTACAGGTGACTGATAGCTGACTTGACGTCACATTAAAGGTAGATTGTTGTGCGGATGACTGATAGCTTATTTGAATTTATTTAGTTATACTAGTCTTTCGGAAGTAAACCCTGTATGAATTCAGATGTCTAATTCTTATGATTTGTCGAATATTCAGATGGTAAAAGAAAAAAAATTAATATAAAATTTTGTCGTTTGTTCTTTACCGGTAATTGAGAACGTGGCCGACAGACACATCCCCATATGTTTAATATGATGTAATAATGGCTCATAGCAGAAGGTCTGGAGTACGAAGGTCGACATCACTCGCTGATAATCCTGCCAGAAGGTCTGGAGTATGAAAGTCGCCATCACTCGCTGGTGTCCTGCTACGAGGTCTGGAGTATGAATGTCGACATCACTCGCTGATATCCTGCCAGATGGTTTGGAGTATGAAGGTCGACGTCACTCGCTGGTATCTTGCCAGAAGGTATAGGGTACGAACCCCACCATTACTCGCTGGTATCCTGCCTAAGGTCTGGAGTATGAAGTTCGACATCACTCGCTGATATCCTGCCAAAAGGTCTAGAGCACCAAACCCACCATTACTCGCTCGTATCCTGCCAGAAGGCCTGGAGTATGAACCTCGCGATCATTCGCTGATATCCTGCCAGAAGGTCTGGAGTATGAACTTTGCGATCATTCGTTGGTATCCTGCCAGAAGGTCTTGAACACGAGTCCTGCGGGAATATTACCGAAAGGTCTAGAGTACGAACCTCACCATTACTCGCTGGTATACTGTCAGAAGGTCTAGAGTACGAACCCCACCATTACTCGCTGGTATACTATCAGAAGGTGTAGAGTACGAACCCCACCATTACTCGCTCGTATACTGTCAGCAGGTCTAGAGTACGAACTCTACCATTACTCGCTGTATATTGCAAGAAGGACTAGAGTACGAACCCCACCATTACTCGCTGTTGTACTGCCAGAAGGTCTAGAGTACGAACCCCACCATTACTCGCTGGTATACTGTCAGAAGGTCTAGAGTACGAACCCACCATTACTCGCTGGTATACTGTCAGAAGGTCTAGAGTACGAACCCCACCATTACTCGCTGATATCGTACTGCTGTATATACTTGTCTGTATTTCGAAACTTCTTATACGGTATAACATCGATTGCTATTGCCAGTGTATCACGACATATCGTTGTTTGTGGCCTATGTCTCATATCGTATCGCTGTATAATGTTGCCGTGCCACCAGTGTATCACGACATATCGTTGTTTATGGCATATGTATCATATCATATCGCTTTATAATGTTGCCGTGCCACCAGTGTATCACGACATATCGTTCTTTGTGGCCTATGTCTCATATCGTATCGCTGTATAATGTTGCCGTGCTACCAGTGTATCACGACATATCGTTGTTTATGGCACATGTATCATATCATATCGCTGTATAATGTTGCCGTGCCACCAGTGTATCACGACATATCGTTCTTTGTGGCCTATGTCTCATATCGTATCGCTGTATAATGTTGCCGTGCTACCAGTGTATCACGACATATCGTTGTTTATGGCACATGTATCATATCATATCGCTGTATAATGTTGCCGTGCCACCAGTGTATCACGACATACCGTTGTTTGTGGCCTATGTCTCATATCGTATCGCTGTATAATGTTGCCGTGCCACCAGTGTATCACGGCATATCGTTGTTTATGGCATATGTATCATATCATATCGCTGTATATTGTTGCCGTGCCACCAGTGTATCACGACATATCGTTGTTTGTGACCTATGTCTTATATGGTATCACTGTATAATGTTGCCGTGCCACCAATGTATCACGACATATCGTTGTTTGTGGCCTATGTCTCATATCGTATCACTGTATAATGTTGCCGTGCCACCAGTGTATCACGACATATCGTTCTTTGTGGCCTATGTCTCATATCGTATCGCTGTATAATGTTGCCGTGCTACCAGTGTATCACGACATATCGTTGTTTATGGCACATGTTTCATATCATATCGCTGTATAATGTTGCCGTGCCACCAGTGTATCACGACATATCGTTGTTTGTGGCCTATGTCTCATATCGTATCGCTGTATAATGTTGCCGTGCCACCAGTGTATCACGACATATCGTTCTTTGTGGCCTATGTCTCATATCGTATCGCTGTATAATGTTGCCGTGCTACCAGTGTATCACGACATATCGTTGTTTATGGCACATGTATCATATCATATCGCTGTATAATGTTGCCGTGCCACCAGTGTATCACGACATACCGTTGTTTGTGGCCTATGTCTCATATCGTATCGCTGTATAATGTTGCCGTGCCACCAGTGTATCACGGCATATCGTTGTTTATGGCATATGTATCATATCATATCGCTGTATATTGTTGCCGTGCCACCAGTGTATCACGACATATCGTTGTTTGTGACCTATGTCTTATATGGTATCACTGTATAATGTTGCCGTGCCACCAATGTATCACGACATATCGTTGTTTGTGGCCTATGTCTCATATCGTATCGCTGTATAATGTTGCCGTGCCACCAGTGTATCACGACATATCGTTCTTTGTGGCCTATGTCTCATATCGTATCGCTGTATAATGTTGCCGTGCTACCAGTGTATCACGACATATCGTTGTTTATGGCACATGTTTCATATCATATCGCTGTATAATGTTGCCGTGCCACCAGTGTATCACGACATATCGTTGTTTGTGGCCTATGCCTCATATCGTATCGCTGTATAATGTTGCCGTGCCACCAGTGTATCACGACATATCGTTCTTTGTGGCCTATGTCTCATATCGTATCGCTGTATAATGTTGCCGTGCTACCAGTGTATCACGACATATCGTTGTTTATGGCACATGTATCATATCATATCGCTGTATAATGTTGCCGTGCCACCAGTGTATCACGACATACCGTTGTTTGTGGCCTATGTCTCATATCGTATCGCTGTATAATGTTGCCGTGCCACCAGTGTATCACGGCATATCGTTGTTTATGGCATATGTATCATATCATATCGCTGTATATTGTTGCCGTGCCACCAGTGTATCACGACATATCGTTCTTTGTGGCCTATGTCTTATATGGTATCACTGTATAATGTTGCCGTGCCACCAGTGTATCACGACATATCGTTGTTTATGGCATATGTATCATATCATATCGCTGTATAATGTTGCCGTGCCATTAGTGTATCACGACATATCGTTGTTTGTGGCATATGTTTCATATCGTATCGCTGTATAATGTTGCCGTGCCACCAGTGTATCACGACATATCGTTGTTTGTGGCATATGTCTCATATCGTATCGCTATATAATGTTGCCGTGCCACCAGCGTATCACGACATATCGTTGTTTGTGGCCTATGTCTCATATCGTATCGCTGTATAATGTTGCCGTGCCACCAGTGTATCACGACATATCGTTGTTTATGGCATGTATCATATTGTATCGCTGTATATTGTTGCCGTGCCACCAGTGTATCACGACATATCGTTGTTTATGGCATATGTATCATATCGTATCGCTGTATAATGTTGCCATGCCACCAGTGTATCACGACATATCGTTGTTTATGGCATAGGTATCATATCGTATCGCTGTATAATGTTGTCGTGCCACCAATGTATCATGACATATCGTTGTTTGTGGCCTATGTCTCATATCGTATCACTGTATAATGTTGCCGTGCCACCAGTGTATCACGACATATCGTTGTTTGTGGCATATGTTTCATATCGTATCGCTGTATAATGTTGTCGTGCCACCAGTGTATGACGACATATCGTTGTTTGTGGCATATGTCTCATATCGTATCGCTGTATAATGTTGCCGTGCCACCAGTGTATCACGACATATCGTTGTTTGTGGCCTATGTCTCATATCGTATCGCTGCATATTCTTGCCGTGCAACCAGTGTATATTTATCGCTGTATATCGTTGCCTGGGGCCAATGTATCAAGTGGATCTCGGTATATTGTTTCCGTTAACATATCTATTAAGATATAACGTATTCCGTTATATCGTCGCCTGTGACCAGTGTATTAAGATATAATGTATTCCGTTATATCGTCGCCTGTGACCAGTGCATTAAGATATAATGTATTCCGTTATACCGTCGCCTGTGACCAGTGTATTAAGATATAATGTATTCCGTTATATCGCCGCCTGTGACCATGGTGACTTCTGCCACATAACTGAGCCGGTAACTCCTCTTTTTTCTTTCGTTATCTCGTCGCCTGTGACCAGTGTATCAAGATATAATGTATTCCGTTAGATCGTCGCCTGTCACCATGGTAACTTCTGCCACATAACTGAGCCGGTAACTCCTCTTTTTTCTTTCGTTATCTCGTCGTCCGTGACCAGGATATTAAGATATAATATATTTCGTTATATCGTCGCCTATGACCAGTGTATTAAGATATAATGTATTCCGTTATACCGTCACCTGTGACCAGTGTATTAAGATATAACGTATTCCGTTATACCGTCGCCTGTGACCAGTGTATTAAGATATAATGTATTCCGTTATATCGTCGCCTGTGACCAGTGTATTAAGATATAATGTTTTCCGTTATACCGTCGCCTGTGACCAGTGTATCAAGATATAATGTATTCCGTTATACCGTCGCCTGTGACCAGTGTATCAAGATATAATGTATTCCGTTATACCGTCGCCTGTGACCAGTGTATTAAGATATAATGTATTCCGTTATACCGTCGCCTGTGACCAGTGTATTAAGATATAATGTATTCCGTTATACTGTTGCCTGTGACCAGTGTATTAAGATATAATGTATTCCATTATACCGTCGCCTGTGACCAGTGTATTAAGATATAATGTATTCCGTTATACCGTCGCCTGTGACCAGTGTATTAAGATATAATGTATTCCGTTATATCGTCGCCTGTGACCAGTGTATTAAGATATAATGTATTCCGTTATACCGTCGCCTGTGACCAGTGTATTAAGATATGATATAATGTATTCCGTTATATCGTCGCCTGTGACCAGTGTATTAAGATATAATGTATTCCGTTATACCGTCGCCTGTGACCAGTGTATTAAGATATAATGTATTCCGTTATATCGCCGCCTGTGACCATGGTGACTTCTGCCACATAACTGAGCCGGTAACTCCTCTTTTTTCTTTCGTTATCTCGTCGCCTGTGACCAGTGTATCAAGATATAATGTATTCCGTTATATCGTCGCCTGTGACCATGGTAACTTCTGCCAAATGACTGAGCCGGTAACTCCTCTTTTTTCTTTCGTTATCTCGTCGTCTGTGACCAGGATATTAAGATATGCTATATTTCGTTATATCGTCGCCTGTGACCAGTGTATTAAGATATAATGTATTCCGTTATATCGTCGCCTGTGACCAGTGTATTAAGATATAATGTATTCCGTTATATCGTCGCCTGTGACCAGTGTATTAAGATATAATGTATTCCGTTATACCGTCGCCTGTGACCAGTGTATCAAGATATAATGTATTCCGTTATACCGTCGCCTGTGACCAGTATCAAGATATAATGTATTCCGTTATACCGTCGCCTGTGACCAGTGTATTAAGATATAATATATTCCGTTATATCGTAGCCTGCAACCAGTGTATTAAGATATAATGTATTCCGTTATACCGTCGCCTGTGACCAGTGTATTAAGATATAATGTATTCCGTTATACCGTCGCCTGTGACCAGTGTATTAAGATATAATGTATTCCGTTATACCGTCGCCTGTGACCAGTGTATTAAGATATAATGTATTCCGTTATATCGTCGCCTGTGACCAGTGTATTAAGATATAATGTATTCCGTTATATCGTCGCCTGTGACCAGTGTATTAAGATATAATGTATTCCGTTATACCGTCGCCTGTGACCAGTGTATTAAGATATAATGTATTTCGTTATCTCCTCGCCTGTGACCAGTGTATTAAGATATAATGTATTCCGTTATACCGTCGCCTGTGACCAGTGTATTAAGATATAATGTATTCCGTTATATCGTCGCCTGTGACCAGTGTATTAAGATATAATGTATTCCGTTATACCGTCGCCTGTGACCAGTGTATTAAGATATAATGTATTCCGTTATACCGTTGCCTGTGACCAGTGTATTAAGATATAATGTATTCCGTTATACCGTCGCCTGTGACCAGTGTATTAAGATATAATGTATTCCGTTATACCGTCGCCTGTGACCAGTGTATTAAGATATAATGTATTCCGTTATACCGTCGCCTGTGACCAGTGTATTAAGATATAATGTATTCCGTTATATCGTCGCCTGTGACCAGTGTATTAAGATATAATGTATTCCGTTATACCGTCGCCTGTGACCAGTGTATTAAGATATAATATATTCCGTTATATCGTCGCCTGTGACCAGTGTATTAAGATATAATGTATTCCGTTATATCGCCGCCTGTGACCATGGTGACTTCTGCCACATAACTGAGCCGGTAACTCCTCTTTTTTCTTTCGTTATCTCGTCGACTGTGACCAGTGTATCAAGATATAATGTATTCCGTTATATCGTCGCCTGTGACCATGGTAACTTCTGCCACATAACTGAGCCGGTAACTCCTCTTTTTTCTTTCGTTAACTCGTCGCCTGTGACCAGTATATTAAGATATAATATGTTTCGTTATATCGTTGCCTGTGACCAGTGTATTAAGATATAATGTATTCCGTTATATCGTCGCCTGTGACCAGTGTATTAAGATATAATGTATTCCGTTATACTGTCGCCTGTGACCGGTGTATTAAGATATAACGTATTCCGTTATACCGTCGCCTGTGACCAGTGTATTAAGATATAATGTATTCCGTTATATCGTCGCCTGTAACCAGTGTATTAAGATATAATGTATTCCGTTATACCGTCGCCTGTGACCAGTGTATCAAGATATAATGTATTCCGTTATCCCGTCGCCTGTGACCAGTGTATTAAGATATAATGTATTTCGTTATACCGTCGCCTGTGACCAGTGTATTAAGATATAATGTATTCCGTTATACCGTCGCCTGTGACCAGTGTATTAAGATATAATGTATTCCGTTATACTGTTGCCTGTGACCAGTGTATTAAGATATAATGTATTCCGTTATACCGTCGCCTGTGACCAGTGCATTAAGATATAATGTATTCCGTTATACCGTCGCCTGTGACCAGTGTATTAAGATATAATGTATTCCGTTATACCGTCGCCTGTGACCAGTGTATTAAGATATAATGTATTCCGTTATACCGTCGCCTGTGACCAGTGTATTAAGATATAATGTATTCCGTTATACCGTCGCCTGTGACCAGTGTATTAAGATATAATGTATTCCGTTATATCGTCGCCTGTGACCAGTGTATTAAGATATAATGTATTCCGGTATACCGTCGCCTGTGACCAGTGTATTAAGATATAATATATTCCGTTATATCGTCGCCTGTGACCAGTGTATTAAGATATAATGTATTCCGTTATATCGCCGCCTGTGACCATGGTGACTTCTGCCACATAACTGAGCCGGTAACTCCTCTTTTTTCTTTCGTTATCTCGTCGACTGTGACCAGTGTATCAAGATATAATGTATTCCGTTATATCGTCGCCTGTGACCATGGTAACTTCTGCCACATAACTGAGCCGGTAACTCCTCTTTTTTCTTTCGTTAACTCGTCGCCTGTGACCAGTATATTAAGATATAATATGTTTCGTTATATCGTCGCCTGTGACCAGTGTATTAAGATATAATGTATTCCGTTATATCGTCGCCTGTGACCAGTGTATTAAGATATAATGTATTCCGTTATACTGTCGCTTGTGACCGGTGTATTAAGATATAACGTATTCCGTTATACCGTCGCCTGTGACCAGTGTATTAAGATATAATGTATTCCGTTATATCGTCGCCTTTGACCAGTGTATTAAGATATACTGTATTCCGTTATACCGTCGCCTGTGACCAGTGTATCAAGATATAATGTATTCCGTTATACCGTCGCCTGTGACCAGTGTATCAAGATATAATGTATTCCGTTATACCGTCGCCTGTGACCAGTGTATCAAGATATAATGTATTCCGTTATACCGTCGCCTGTGACCAGTGTATTAAGATATAATGTATTCCGTTATATCGTAGCCTGCAACCAGTGTATTAAGATATAATGTATTCCGTTATACCGTCGCCTGTGACCAGTGTATTAAGATATAATGTATTCCGTTATATCGCCGCCTGTGACCATGGTGACTTCTGCCACATAACTGAGCGGTAACTCCTCTTTTTTCTTTCGTTATCTCGTCGACTGTGACCAGTGTATCAAGATATAATGTATTCCGTTATATCGTCGCCTGTGACCATGGTAACTTCTGCCACAAAACTGAGCCGGTAACTCCTCTTTTTTCTTTCGTTAACTCGTCGCCTGTGACCAGTATATTAAGATATAATATGTTTCGTTATATCGTCGCCTGTGACCAGTGTATTAAGATATAATATATTCCGTTATACCGTCGCCTGTGACCAGTGTATTAACATATAATGTATTTCGTTATCTCGTCGCCTGTGACCAGTGTATTAAGATATAATGTATTCCGTTATATCGCCGCCTGTGACCATGGTGACTTCTGCCACATAACTGAGCCGGTAACTCGTCTTTTTTCTTTCGTTATCTCGTCGCCTGTGACCAGTGTATCAAGATATAATGTATTCCGTTATATCGTCGCCTGTGACCATGGTAACTTCTGCCACATAACTGAGCCGGTAACTATTCTTTTTTCTTTCGTTATCTCGTCGTCTGTGACCAGGATATTAAGATATAATATATTTCGTTATATCGTCGCCTGTGACCAGTGTATTAAGATATAATGTATTCCGTTATATCGTCGCCTGTGACCATTGTATTAAGATATAATGTATTCCGTTATACCGTCGCCTGTGACCAGTGTATTAAGATATAACGTATTCCGTTATATCGTCGCCTGTGACCAGTGTATTAAGATATAATGTATTCCGTTATATCGTCGCCTGTGACCAGTGTATTAAGATATAATGTATTCCGTTATACCGTCGCCTGTGACCAGTGCATTAAGATATAATGTATTCCGTTATCTCGTCGCCTGTGACCACTGTATCAAGATATAATGTATTCCGTTATACCGTCGCCTGTGACCAGTGCATTAAGATATAATGTATTCCGTTATACCATCGCCTGTGACTAGTGTATTAAGATATAATGTATTCCGTTATACTGTCGCCTGTGACCAGTGTATTAAGATATAATGTATTTCGTTATATCGTCACCTGTGACCAGTGTATTTAGATGTAATGTATTTCGTTATATCGTCGCCTGTGACCAGTGTATTAAGATATAATGTTTTCCGTTATATATATCTGTGGCTAGTGTATCATGTTGTTTACTATCATTGTATATTGTTGCCATGTGACCAGTGTATCATGTCATATCATATCATATCATTGTATATTGTTGCCATGTGACCAGTGTATCATTTCATATCGTATCATTGTGTGTTGTTGCCACGTGACCAGTTGATCATGTCAAATCGTACCGAAGCCGGTGTGGTTAAATGGATAAGGTGCTCGGCCCGTGACCGGTGTTCTGTCTTTCGGATGAGACAGTAAAAACCGAGGTCAAGAGTTACGGTAGGCGTGGCACGTAAAAGATCCCTCATTGTTTGGGGTGGGTTCGTTGCATCGGTCTAAATTTGTGTGCAATGCATCAGGCAGATGCCATCACCATGAAATAATCGTGGAGTGACGTAAAACAAAATCAGTCAATCAATCAATCATATCGTGTGTCATGACATATCGTATCGCTGTATATTGTTGCCATGTCATCAGTGTGTCATGACATATCATATCGCTGTATATTGTTGCCATGTCATCAGTGTATCATGGCATGTCATATCGCTGTATATTGTTGCCATGTCATCAGTGTATCATGGCATATCGTATCGCTGTATATTGTTGTCATGTCATCAGTGTACCATGCCATATTGTATCGCTTTATATTGTTGCCATGTAATCAGTGTTTCATGGTATATCTTTTCGCTGTATATTGTTGCCATGTCATCAGTGTGTCATGACATATCGTATCGCTTTATATTGTTGCCATGTCATCAGTGTATCAAGGCATATCGTATCGCTTTATATTGTTGGCATTTGACCAGTGTCATGACATATCGTATCGCTGTATATTTTTACCATGTGAGCAATATATCATTGCATAACATATTGCCATATAGTGTTGCTACGTGACCAGTGTATCATGACAAATCGTATCGCCATATATTGTTGCCATGCTATCAGTGTATCATGACACATCGTATTGCAGCATACCGGTACTAATGTCATGTGATCAGTACATCATGGCATATCGTGTTGCAGTATATTGATGCCAGGTGACCAGTGTATCATGACATATTGAATCACTGTATACTGTTGTCATGTGACCAGTGTATCATGGCATATCGTATCACTGTATATTGTTGTCATTTGACCAGTGTATCATGACATATGGTATCATTGTATATTTTTGCCATGTGACTAGTGTATAACAGCGTTCTGTATCTCAGTAAATCGTCGCTTATTGCCAGTGTATCACGATTTATTGTATATGGGCCAGTGTATCACGATATATCGTATCGTCGTGTATCGTGCACTACTAAAACAAACAGAGGACGGTCAGATAATGGGATAATTTCATAATTCACATTATTTAGATGAATTTCAGAACTTACCATACCATTTCGTGAAACCTAATGTAACCTCACATTACTGATGGCCGTAGCTATGGACTCACAGTGACATTGATCTTAGAATTAAAGCCTTGGTTCAAGGTCATGCCAAACCAGTATGTTATGTGTATTGACTGTGTGAAGTTTTAAAAGGATTCTATAAAAGTAAACAGAGGGAAATATTATTGTGTAAGACTAATAATGACTTTAAACTCAGGCCCGTAAGAAACAATTCAAAAGTGAGGGAGGAGGGACTTGTAAACTCAAAACAGAATTTGCAATATGATACCACTGTTTAAGCCACTTTTTGTGCTAAGGAACCTTGCTTGAATCACATAGTCATAAATACTGACCATAGGCGGATCTAGAAATTTTTGAAAAGAGGGAGGGGGCGGTTGCAGCCTGCCGTGACTAATGTTTTCCATTATTCAGTCTAGAAAGAGGGGAGTGCTGCAGCCTTGACCCTTGAATTTTTTTTTTTTGGTAAAATTTTCCAGCTAGAGGGTGGGGGGTTGCAATCCTCCCTCAAAATCTGCCAAGGCTGACAGTTTATAATAAACTCATTTCCATACCCCAAACATGGATAAACGTGTGCAGGGCCTGCCGTTTCAACTTAGATGCACTACGAGGAACGGTAATTTGCACGTATATTTGCATGAGTTAATGTTTTCCAGAGCCCGAACACGTTTTATCGTTGCATGATGAAAATAACGTGTAGTATTATTACTATTAAGGTTCAGAAAGAAAAGAATACATATTGCTGCAATACAACTTATAAGACTGCAAATCAATTGCGTATTAAGAATGGTTTAATGAAGACAATTTAGTAGATTAGACAACAACTTATGATCGAACAAACAAATGGGGGGAGGGGCAGATACCCAGGTTCCTAAGGCCATGAAACTGTATTCAAGTTGAGTATTATATCTTTGTGCCATAGGTACAAATAGGTATAGTAATATAATGCATCTTCCAAAGGGAATTCAGTATAAAATAATAACAAAAGACTCTTTCTCCACACATTTTACTGCTTCGGGTGGATCTGTCGCAAAGGTATAAATTTGTATGCCATGCATCAGCCAGATGCCTTCACTGTAGACGTGAAATTATCAATGAGTGACGTAATACAATAATCGAGGAATCAACCAAATCTATCAAACGTAAAATAATAACAGAGCACTCTCTCCACAAACTTTCGACCCCTTGGCCGGGCCATATGTTACCGGCAGTAATGGATAATCTACATGTACTTCAGTTCAATTCAGATTATTCAAATACCATACAGCATATAGAAATAACACATTTACAAGTATATACATACACATAACATACAAACAATGGAATACAAACATTGCCATAAATATTTACAAAGTAAAAACACAGAAGGAATGATTTGCATGGTTGCACACAAGAGGAGAGTGAAATTATACATATATGAATAAACTATATAGTCTGCATAGATCTTTGTTTTGATGACAAATACAAGTACTTCCAAATATTTATTAGCTGTTTGACATTATTCATACGGAGTAATTTAACTTATCTATAACAAAGCCGTCTATAATAATAAGTTTTAATATACTTAATTCGCAAAGTTCTATAAAAAGGACAATATAAAAAGCCGAACATTTTGTAAGTATATTAAAATAAAAGATTTGAGTGCTATAAACTGCAAACATAACCTTTTCTCCTTGCTGTGCTATGTTTTTGGATGGTAAGAAATTACAATACCAGATCTAGGTAGTCAAAATTATCTACCATTTCCAGTTAAGCATCATTATAAAACCACTCAAAACTTTCCATGGTTCTTTTACTATTCCGAAAAATAACTATTTTCGTCTTATTAGTATCAACTCTTAGATTCCAACAAGATGTGTATGAGAACAGTGACACTAGCATTCTTTGTAAGCCCTCAGCAGTGTCCAACAAGATGTATATGAGTACAGTGAATCTAGCATTCTTTGTAAGCCCTCAGCAGAGTCCAACAAGATGTATATGAGTACAGTGAATCTAGCATTCTTTGTAAGCCCTCAGCAGAGTCCAACAAGATGTATATGAGTACAGTGAATCTAGCATTCTTTGTAAAACCTCAGCAGATTCCGACAAGATGTATATGAGAACAGTGAATCTAGCATTCTTTGTAAGCCCTCAGCAGAGTCCAACAAGATGTATATGAGTACAGTGAATCTAGCATTATTTGTAAGCCCTCAGCAGATTCCAACAAGATGTATATGTGTACAGTGAATCTAGCATTCTTTGTAAGCCCTCAGCAGATTCCGACAAGATGTATATGAGTACAGTGAATCTAGCATTCTTTGTAAGCCCTCAGCAGAGTCCAACAAGATGTATATGAGTACAGTGAATCTAGCATTCTTTGTAAGCCCTCAGCAGATTCCAACAAGATGTATATGAGTACAGTGAATCTAGCATTCTTTGTAAGCCCTCAGCAGATTCCAACAAGATGTATATGAGTACAGTGAATCTAGTATTCTTTGTAAGCCCTCAGCAGATTCCAACAAGATGTATATGACTACAGTAAATCTAGCATTCTTTGTAAGCCCTCAGCAGATTGCAACAAGATGTATATGAGTACAGTGAATCTAGCATTCTTTGTAAGCTCTCAGCAGATTCCAACAAGATGTATATGAGTACAGTGAATCTAGCATACTTTGTAAGCCCTCAGCAGATTCCGAGAAGATGTATATGACTAAAGTGAATCTAGCATTCTTTGTAAGCCCGCAGCAGATTTCAACAAGATGTATATGAGTACAGTGAATCTAGCATTCTTTGTAAGCCCGCAGCAGATTTCAACAAGATGTATATGAGTACAGTGAATCTAGTATTTTTTGTAAGCCCTCAGCAGATTCCAACAAGATGTATATGAGTACAGTGAATCTAGCATTCTTTGTAAGCCCTCAGCAGAGTCCAACGAGAAGTATATGAGTACAGTGAATCTAGTATTTTTGTAAGCCCTCAGCAGATTCCAACAAGATGTATAGGAGTACAGTCAATCTAGCATTCTTTGTAAGCCCTCAGCAGATTCCGACAAGATGTCTATGAGTACAGTGAATCTAGCATTCGTTGTAAGCCCTCAGCAGATTCCAACAAGATGTATATGAGTACAGTGAATCTAGCATTCATTCTTTGTAAGCCCTCAGCAGATTCCAACAAGATGTATATGAGTACAGTGAATCTAGCATTCTTTGTAAGCCCGCAGCAGATATCAACAAGATATGAGTACAGTGAATCTAGCATTCTTTGTAAGCCCTCAGCAGATTCCGGCAAGATGTATATGAGTACAGTGAATCTAGCATTCTTTGTAAGCCCTCAGCAGATTTCAACAAGATGTGTATGAGTACAGTGAATCTAGCATTCTTTGTAAGCCCTCAGCAGATTCCAACAAGATGTATATGAGTACAGTGAATCTAGCATTCTTTGTAAGCCCTCAACAGATTCCAACAAGATGTATATGAGTACAGTGAATCTAGCATTCTTTGTAACCCCTCAGCAAATTCCGACAAGATGTATATGAGTACAGTGAATCTAGCATTCTTTGTAAAACCTCGGCAGATTCCAACGAGATGTATATGAGTACAGTGAATCTAGCATTCTTAACTTTGTAAGCCCTCAGCAGATTCCAACAAGATGTATATGAGTACAGTGAATCTAGCATTCTTTCTTAAAATTCAGGTATCACAGGACACTGGCAATGATATACTGCGATACAATAAGTCGTGTATCACAGGACAGTATCAATGATATACTGCGATACAATAAGCCATGTATCACAGGACACTGTCAATGATATACTGCGATACAAGTCATGTATCACAGGACACTGTCAATGATATACTGCGACACAATAAGTCATGTGTCACAAGACACTGTCAATGATATACTGCGATACAATAGGCCATGTATCACAGGACAGTGTCAATGATATACTGCAATACAAGTCACGTATGACAGGACACTGTCAATGATATACTGCGATACAATAAGCCATGTATCACAGGACAGTGTCAATGATATACTGCGATACAATAGGTCATGTATCACAGGACACTGTCAATGTTATACTGCGATACAATAAGTCATCTATCATAGGACACTGTCAATGATATACTGCGATACAATAAGTCATGTATCACAGGACAGTGTCAACGATATACTGCGATACAATAAGTCATGTATCACAGGACAGTGTCAACGATATACTGCGATACAATAAGTCATGTATCACAGGACACTGTCAATGATACACTGCGATACAATAAGTCATGTATCACAGGACACTGTCAACGATATACCGCGATACAATAAGCCATGTATCACAGGACACTGTCAATGATATACTGCGATACAATAAGTCATGTATCTCAGGACACTGTCAACGATATACTGCGATACAATAAGCCATGTATCACAGGACACTGTCAATGATATACTGCGATACAATAAGTCATGTATCACAGGACACTGTCAATGATATACTGCGATACAATAAGCCATGTATCATAGGACACTGTCAACGATATACTGCGATACAATAAGTCATGTATCATAGGACACTGTCAATGATATACTGCGATACAATAAGTCATGTATCACAGGACACTGTCAATGATATAGTGCGATACAATAAGCCATGTATCACAGGACACTGTCTATGATATACTGCGATACAATAAGCCATGTATCGTAGGTCACTGTCAATGATATACTGCTAAACAATAAGTCATGTGTCATTGGACACTGTCAATGATATACTGCGATACAATAAGTCACATATCACAGGACACTGTCAATGATATACTGCGATACAATAAGTTATGTATAACAGGACACTGTCAAAGATATACTGCGATACAATAAGCCATGTGTCACAGGACACTGTCAATGATATACTGCGATACAATAAGTCATGTGTCACAGGACACTGTCAACGATATACTGCGATACAATAAGCCATGTATCACAGGACACTGTCAATGATATACTGCGATACAATAAGTCATGTATCACAGGACACTGTCAATGATATACTGCGATACAATAAGCCATGTATCACAGGACACTGTCTATGATATACTGCGATACAATAAGTCATGTATCGTAGGTCACTGTCAATGATATACTGCTAAACAATAAGTCATGTGTCATTGGACACTGTTAATGATATACTGCGATACAATAAGCCATGTATCGTAGGACACTGTCAACCTCCGTCACCATGGGACATACACTGATATCACCATGGGACGTGCACCAATATTACCCAGCATCTCGGGAGTAGCCAGGAAATCCCATCCCTACATTTCCCTCCTTATCTCCATATCAGGTTTATCATCATTGTATCAATATAGAAGAAAAACACACTATGCAAACTTGTATGAATGAATTTGTTATTAGTATTATTATCTCTGTGATAGAATCGACACATAGAAACATGTCACATTCATAAATAACGTAAGTTTCAAATTTCAATTCATAAATAAACACATTCAATAAAAATCGTGTGTCACAAATAATTGTACATGCTAAAGAATACTGACAGACGGTAGAATATGGGTTAGGGTTAGGGTTAGGATTCTGACACACGGCAGAATTAGGGTTAGGGTTAGGGTTAGGATTCTGACACACTGTAGAATGTGGGTTAGGGTTAGGGTTAGGATTCTGACACACGGTAGAATGTGGGTTAGGGTTAGGGTTAGGATTCTGACACACTGTAGAATGTGGGTTAGGGTAGGATTCTGACACACGGCAGAATGTGGGTTAGGGTTAGGGTTAGGATTCTGACACACTGTAGAATGTGGGTTAGGGTAGGATTCTGACACACGGCAGAATGTGGGTTAGGGTTAGGGTTAGGATTCTGACACACTGTAGAATGTGGGTTAGGATTAGGATTCTGACACACGGCAGAATGTGGGTTAGGGTTAGGGTTAGGATTCTGACACACTGTAGAATGTGGGTTAGGGTTAGGATTCTGACACACGGCAGAATGTGGGTTAGGGTTAGGGTTAGGATTCTGACACACTGTAGAATGTGGGTTAGGGTAAGGGTTAGGATTCTGACACACTGTAGAATGTGGGTTAGGGTTAGGGTTAGGGTTAGGATTCTGACACACTGTAGAATGTGGGTTGAGGTTAGGGTTAGGATTCTGACACACGGTAGAATGTGGGTTGTACATGCTAAAGGATTCTGACACACGGTAGAATGTGGGTTGGATGAGCAAGATATGATAAACAATAGAATGTGGAGTGAACCAGCAATGCCATGGAATGGAATATTAAAATATAACATGAACATATATAAATTATCGAATTCTGAGAGAAACAACCAAATTCTGAGGACAGGTATGTTTCTGTAATGTCAAGGTCTCATCGTCACTGATGTCTTTTTACAGTAAAATCAAACGTTTTTCTGAACAGTTGTCGGTCTGTCTGAGTGCCATACAGTTATTGGTCAGCTCCCATTATTCCCATACTATGAACAGATTTGCGATATCTGTAGATTATTCCTCTTTTGTAATATATTTTAACCCAGTCTTGTAAGCGTTCTTGTACACAAAAGACGTAAACATGTCATTTACGCCATCATATTTATCATGTGACGTCGTTATTTCTATTTTCATGTTAGAAATGAAACAAACTAAACTGATAATTATCTTACCATCTGGCGGCAATAAAATTCAAACATTCAAACAACAGACCATATCCATAGAGAACTACCAGGCATCCTCACTAATTAGTGAGACTAAACAGTCGGGTATGGTAGGTCGACAACGTATCGAGAACTACCAGGCGTCCTCACTAGTCTGTGAGACTAGACAGTCAGGTATGGTAGGTCGACAACGTACTGAGAACTACCTGACGTTCTCACTAATGAGTGAGATTAGACAGTCAGGTATGATAGGTCGACAACGTATTGAGAACCACCCGGCGTCCTCAGCAATGAGTGACACTAGACATTCTGGTATGGGAGGTCGAAACGTATTGAGAATTGCCGATCGTTCTCACTAATGACTAAAATTAGTATGGTAGGTCTACAAAATATTGAGAACTACCAGCCGTCCCCACTAATAACTAAGACTAGATAGTGAGGTATGATAGGTCGACTACGTATTGAGAACTACCAGACGTCCTGGGTAATGAGTAGAACTATACAGTCAAGTGTCATAGGTCGACAACATATTGAGGACTACCAAACGTCCTCACTAATGACTAAGACTAGACAGTCAGATATGGTGGGTTGACATCGTATTGAGAACTACCAGACGTCCAGGTTATTGAGTAAAACTGTACAGTCAGGTGTCATATGTCGACAACGTATTGAGAACTACCAGGCGTCCTGAATAATAAGTAAGACTATACAGTCAGGTATGGTAGGTCGACAACATACTGATAACTATCAAGCGTCCTGAGTAATGAGTAAGACTATACAGTCAGGCGTGATAGGTCGACAACGTATTGAGAACTACCAGGCGTCCTGAGTAATGAGTAAGACTATACAGTCAGCTATGATAGGTAGGCAACGTACTGAGAACTACTAGGCGTCCTGAGAAATGATTAAGACTATACAGTCAGCTATGATAGGTAGGCAACGTATTGAGAACTACCAGGCGTCCTGAGTAAATGGGTAAGACTATACAGTTAGGTATGATAGGTCGACAACGTATAAGTAAGGACGGCTCTTGAAGATACAGAAAACACGTCATAGGAAAAGGAAAATAATTTCATTATAACGGTGAATCTACCCATTTTGAATTCAGTGATGGTTTACATTTGATGGGATAAGAGGCACATATTTCATGTCGTAAAAAATATACAGTCAGGTCTCACGAATCACCGAAATAAGGAGTGGACCGTATAAACAGAAATATTAGCCTCTCCTGGTTGGTAAGATTTGGACCGTATAAACAGAGATATTAGCCTCTCCTGGTTGGTAAGCAATGCCTGTGATGAGATTATCTTTTCTTCCTTGATGAGTTCAAGCAGGGCAAGATGAACATCATTGTCTCTTTTATCTCTGAACACCAGGATTGCTGGAAGGAAACAAAATATATTCTATTGTTTTTACTTCTGTTATTATTTTATGATCGAATATGCTTCATTTCATATTTTGATCAAGATTAATCGTACCTTGTCTTCTTTTGCATTTTTTCTTGTCACCCAAAGAAATTCGAATGCTGCAAATGTTACAGCAATTCCACCTCCTAATACTAGAATCAAGAAAACTCCAGCCACATTTTCAAACTTTAGAGATGGATCGGTTTTCTTCTCTTTCTCGCATTTTCCTCCTCCATCTCTTTTAGTCCAATACTCCCTGTATAGAAAATCGATGATTTGTTCACCACGTAGCTTTAAAATTTCCCGCGAAATTTCGTCACGGTATGGCGATCCTGTACAGAGAAAAAGTACACGTTTAGAGTTATTGCGTTTTATTGAATTTTATTTTCTGAATTTCAAAATGTAATTTTTTCAATTGTGAAGCTATTTACGACAGGATCTACAATTTAAATTAATAGTGAGAAGTAATAAGTAGATATTCACCCTCTGGGACCGCTAGTCCATATCCAATGGAGTTTAACCAGCCCCCAACCTGTGTTAGCTCGCATTGCCTCTGTACTACATAATCTATGGTTGTTGATTCAGCGAAGAATGCATAATTCTCGTTTGACACTTTAGCTATACCTGCTTTGCTGTTGGGAACCAAGGCACCCGGGGTAGCTTGCATGAAGTTCCATACTTTTTGGTAAGTCCCCGAGACATTTTGTGAAAACTAGAAAAGAAATTTATAAATCACAAATCCAAGAATGAATTGTGCATGGTTTTGTTCTATCTCACATATATGCATTTAGAGAATCGATTTGTAATTTTTCATTATTTTCATAATGTCAACGGATTTGTGACTACGCGTCCCACACAAATTCTTGATAAAGGGACTTTTCAAAATCTAGGCTTCTGAGTTAAGATTTGATTGATAAAAGCATAAGAAAGTGACAACGACAAATACAAAAATCACCAAATTTTCTGGATGACGTTTTAGGATACAACAATTACACGGACATAATGGGACAAGCACAAAACATAGACATATATACAAAGCTACAGTTTGCCATCAGAGGAAAGAGCAGACATCTTCGACAATATATTTTAATGTTTAAGTGCCGTTGTCTCTTTCTTGTCCTATTCAGTGGCGGATCCAGGATTTCTGAAAAAAAGGGGGGGGGGGGCAATTGGGTTTTAGCCAAACTTCTCAGCCATTTTTTGTGCCAAATCTGGATTATTACTAGTAAATATGTGACCAAAAGGGGGGCCGGGGCCCCACTGCCCCTCTATATCCGCCACTGCTATTATATTCTGAAGTGATTTACATTGACCTTCGATTAATTCGACACTTCTGAACAGAGAATCATATATATATGCCATAATCTCCTGCCAGAAAAAATAATCTGGAGGAAAATATAATCTGTTTCGAGTTTTTTTATAATGCTTTAAAGTTCTTAAATATTTCCATAAAAAGCACGTGACCACCCACAAATATTGACGTTTCCATTATAGAAATTCAGTTTTTATAAATTGAAGTGCAAATGTGTTTTTAAGTATTGAGTAGATATTACTTTTTCCCCTTTGGCTTGTTCACTTGTAATCATTTTGCTTTAACTGATCTTAAAGAATACTGTCCAAATCACGTGCTTACTGGCAAACAATTCCATTTAAATTTAAGATTTCATAATAAAAGAAATGAAACTCGCAAGCAGTTAGACTGTATTCCACACTGATAGGCGAGCAGTTCGATTGTTTTCCACACTGATATGCGTGCAGTTCGATTGTCTTCCATATTGATAGGCGGGCAGTTTGATTGTCTTCCACATTGGTAGGCGAGCAGTCAATTGTTTTCCACATAGACGAGCAGTTCAATTGTCCTCCACACTGATAAATGAGCAGTTCGATTGTCTTCCATATTAATAGACGAGTAGTTCGGTAGTCTTTTATTTATTTATTTATTTATTTATTTATTTATTTATTTATTTATTTATTTATCTATTTTATTTTGCCACTATTTTCAACAAAATCTGCGCGATCTGTGTACAACGCTTTCCAACAACCAAAAGCAAAAAATCAGGACTTTTGAAAGAATTGTGACAATATCTTGCACGACCACAAGTTATGGCGAGTGTACCTAGTGGATTTTCCTAGTGAAAGTGGGAGGTCGCGATTTCGGTATGATCTGGGCTAGTCCGACAAATCTGACGAAGGGCATTTTCATCATTTGTCGTAATGCCCTACCGTCAGACTGCTTTACATAGCCAAATCGTGAGATTTTATGGATTGTAAACAAAAAGATATAATGTAAGTATTACTCACCAATCCATGCATATTTTAAGTCCCAACACTAAAACTAATTAATAAATTCCTCATTTATGCCTCATTTCTGTGTTTAAATGCCGCAAATCACTCAATTTTACTTGTATATTTAGATTCTTATTTCCAAACATTCAGCAGCCATTGAAAACTCATCAGCCAATCAACTCGCTTAGTTATCATCAGCAGTTTTGATGACATCGCGAGAAGATCTAATTTTAGAAAAGCATATGGACAGCCAGAGATAAGCAAGTGACTTGATTGGCTGATGAGTTTTCAATGGCTGCTGAATGTTTGGAAATAAGAATTTAAATATACAAGTGAAATTGAGTGATTTGTGGCATTTAAACACAGAAGTCAGAAATGAGACATAAATGAGGAATTTATTAATTAGTTTTAGTGTTGGGACTTAAAATATGCATGAATTGTAAAGCAGTCTGACGGTAGGGCATAACAACAAATGATAAAAATGCCCTTCGTCAGATTTGTCGGACTAGATCTGGGCGGCACCCACTCGACATGTATACGGCATGTGTGCACCCTGTCTACGACATGTTAACGGCATGCGTGTGGCATGTATACAGCATGTGGACGACATGTACACGGCATGTGTATGACGTGTATGACATGTATACGGCATGTGTACGACATATACATGGCATGTGTATGACGTGTTTGGCATGTATACGGCATGTGTATGACATGTGCTCGACATGTGTACGACGTTGTGACATACCATACCTCGTCCTTTAAGTTAATCTTGAGTTCTTAACTGAAGACTTAAAGTTTTACAAATAACATACATTGATTTGTCTGTTTGATCATTCGACAAATCGTAATGTCATAAATATATCATAAATCTAAAAATGAATTTAGAAAGTTTTGGTGAGACGAAATTCTGTTTAACAAATGTTGTATAACTTACACTAGAACAAAGAGAGGTAATGCAATGAACATAACGGGATCGTGTAGGGATTATAATCATTTATTTTGATAAATAATAAAATCAATTCATATAGTTATACGTAGATCATTTGCTTCTGCCAGTTTACCTCAAAAAATGAATTGGTGCTGCCTTTCTCTAGAGTTCCATATAATATATCCGATTGCTTCGATAAATCAGTGATACTTTCAATTGGTGTTCCCATGGCACTCATGGTGAGGAAGGCGGCCAGATTGGCAGTATAGGAAGATATCATAATCATGGTAAAAAACCACCAGACCACAGCCACTGTCCTGGTGGAGGAGGCAGAGGGAGACAAGTCACAACCTACAACATAAAGACATATGTGACAATCCTGAATACAATTCTACTGATTAATAAGGTATATATAAGAAGTCCTACTGACCTTGTTGAAGGAGACATCCGATAGCAAACCACAAGCTGTTAAGAACGCTGAATATATTTTCCACTTCACCACCATTAGCATCACACGGTGCAGGACTGTTCCATTCGTAAGGGCTCAGACGGGCGATTACAAACAACAGAAAACTTAGACAGAGGAAGCCAGCTATCATATAGATCCAGACGTCTTCATGGAAAGGTAGTAAGAAGCTGAAGAGATTAGGGTCTGCTGGTACTGGCTTCTTAATCAATATCGTTATACCTAACGTTAGGAAGGGCTTAGTGAAGTCTATATACTGCTCACGGTCATAAGTAATGGTCATACCAGCTACAGCAAGGTCTGCTTTCTGTAACAATGAAAGTTGTATGTATAAGTATCACAGAAAATGGTTTTATTTTACAAGACGATGATAATTTTATGAAAGTTTATTGCATTAATTCGACTCAACACTCCACTAAAATTCGAAATGTATCAATGTATACTGAAACGAAAAAAAACGCAACTTGGAAAATTGTTATTAATTTTGTATTAAATATACATAGCTGTATGAAAATCGCGGAAATAAAAGTGCACCCTGCATATCACCCTATCCAATGTTCAAAATCAACCATGTGTGACGAGAAACCTATGCACATCCGGCGCGGTAAAAACATTAAAACCCGTGCCTGTACAAACACGTGCGTTCTTTTTTCATTCAGACCAGTATCAATTTATCAATAAAATCGGGACACATCGTCGCCAATACTTTTGCAAACCATAATTCATTTTACAATTATGCCACGGTTATCACAGGTTGATTAGAGGACGTGCTATCGCGATGCTTATGGCAGGGAGCACGCAACTTCACGTCGCTCAACACTTTAGAGTTCACAAAATTAGGCGATTAGTTTCACGTCTTAACGCCACAGGAAGAGTCGATGACCGGCCGAGATCAGGACGTCCACGTGTAACGTCGCGACGTCAAGACCGGGTTGTTAGTCTGGTACACCTGCGTAACAGGAGGTTAACGGCTGCTGAAACGGCAAGGAATACGATTGGTAATCATAACCATCGGATTCATCCCCAAACAGTGATCAACAGACTGCGTGAGGCTAATTTGCGTGCAAGGCGACAGTACGTTGGTTTACCACTAACACCGCAACGTCGAGCACGTCGTATGCAATGGTTGACGGCACATATGCCCAGACGTTTTCCTATGAGACGTTGGAGGTCCATGCTCTTCACCGATGAATCTCGATTCACGTTATTTCGATCAGACGGCCGTCAACGTGTGTACCGGCGTCGAGGCGAACGTTTTGCTGACGCCTGTGCTTTGGAGCATGACCGATTTGGGGGTGGGTCAGTTATGGTTTCGGCGGGAATCTCCCATGGTTTGAAGACACCTTTGGTGATAGTCAATGGGAATTTAACGGCCGTACACTATCGGGATGAGATCCTTAGACCCCATGTGCCGTTTGTTAGGCAGCATAATCTAACCTTGCAGCAAGATAACGCGAGACCACACGTTGCAAGAGTCTGTAGAGACTTTCTTGCGACACAGAACATCGTTCCTATAGATTGGCCTCCAAACAGCCCCGATTTGTCCCCAATCGAGCATTTGTGGGATGAACTAGACAGAAGAATTCGCAATCGCCGTTATACCCCAAATACCCTCCCCCAGTTAGCAAATGCACTCGTCCAAGAATGGAATAACATTCCAATACGGACAGTCAATGCCCTGATGAACTCGATGCAACGACGAATTAGAGATGCTATAGCTGTTCGAGGAGGACACACACGATATTAGGGCACGATTTCAAAACTGCTGCCATTTCAACTTGGATACACGTAGGGTTCTACCAATCATGACCTTCTAGCGAAGTGACCTGTTCTGAAAAATCTCCAAACATTTATAAGAATGTTACATCAATATTCAATATTAACTATTACATATTAAATTTAGACATTATGCTCGCAAGTATTATTTGATAAAACCTACAATTTGAAGTTGCGTTTCTTATTCGTTTCAGTATATATTCGTGGTACCTTATGGTAATCGAGATTACTCCATTGACCTAAAGAGCTATGTCTATGAATATCTGAGAATGTTAGATAAAATCATCTATATTAATCTAGCAGTATCGCAAAATACCTCAAAATACCAATAAAATCCTGAAGCAGTGAATCACGACTCTCTCAATCTACGTGTTTTTACGAAAATTTACACCCACTTCCGGCGAGCTTTGTTTGTATTCTTAAAACTCTTGTTTAAGAAAAAGTAAAAGGCAGTGTCCTATGACATATTTGTAATTTGGGAAATTATGCATGTTTTAATTTCCCAAATTACAAAAATGTCATAGGACTTAAACTATTTACTTCATATGGTTAACGTACTAATATGTAGAGAATTGGAGGGGTTTATTTCCAGATTTTAGTACAAACTGTATATGTTTGGTTTAAACAGTATTTATTCGAAATATATACATCAGATCAATTGACAATATATAAAAGTAAAGGATTTGACAACAAGAAAAATATCTTATATAAAGTCATTTCCTTTTAACTAAGTTAAATCACTTATAATGATGACCGAAAAACAGTATTTTGTAAGTATATAAACCAATATAACGTGTACATGTATGCACAAATAAAGAGAAATATAAATTGTAATACAGGATAGAGTGGTGAAAATAAAGGTGAGCTAAATCATGAAAACCTGTTGCTTTTTTCAATAAAGTCATGTACTTTACGAAATATATCTTCGTTGACTTCGTCGCTGTACATACGACAACCATTAAGTAGAATTTCAATATCAAATGCAACAGTAATTGTATGTATGGTTGTATTGCTTATATGATTGTAGTCGTGGCATTCATTGTAAAAGGTAATGCTGTGCATCTTCTCTTGATACACAACTACAAGTGTCGACACCTGAAACATGGCTGGAGTATAGATCGGCATTAAGGGAACTACATTTCAAACGAAGGCGACTATGTAGGACTTGTAGCTTCTTTTTGCCGTAATTGAAGTATTTTGGGGGGTGTGCTATATCAGAATTCAACATACGTTTAAACGATAAGAGGGAGTTGCATGATTTAATATTTGTTGTGAAGTAATTCCAATCTCTTGCAGTTTGGGAGACAAAGGGGCCGCTATATAATAATGTATTTGACCTGGGTATATAAAAGTCAAGGTCATTGCACAAGGTTCTGCTGCTGACCTGATGAACTCGCTGTGGCACCAAGTTACACAAATACAGTGGAGCAATACCATTCACCATTTTGTAATAATATATTAAGCGGTGTTTGAACCGTCTATTTTCTAATGTCTCCCATCCGAGGTCGGCTAGTAGTTTAGCTTTTAAACATGACTTTGTTGCCCCCGTTACAATTCTGGCTGCTTCAATTTGGATTTTTTCTACAATTTCTTTTTCATACAGGCAACAATTATCCCAAATTATATCCGCATATTCCAAAATAGGTGTAATGAAGGAAAAATAGAGTGATTGCAGGGATTTTCTGTCGAGTTGGAATTTAAGTGATTGGAGGATGTGAATTCTTTTCCATGCTTTTGATGTTATTTCATAGATATGTTCATGCCACATTAAATTTTTACTTATCACAATACCGAGATGTTTGAGCGATTCAACTCGACTGACATTAACATTGTCCATGAGATGACCGGATGAAAGACATTAAATGTTTTGCGAGATATCAAAAGTTCCTATGTTATATATATATATATATATATATATATATATATATATATATATATATATATATATATATATATATATATATATATATATATATATATATATAACCTACCAAGTCCACCAGTTCTTTGACCATCCCATCACAGTTGCGTGGACTTTTACATCCACCATATGCATTGCAATTCTTCACGATTTCATAAGTAAAGTTCAGGTTTTTGCTGATTTCGTCCAAGATGTCAATAACGAATCCAGTGTATTTAACACTGCCGTTAGGATGTCTCTCTCTGTCCATCACATATGGATCATCCTAAAACAATAATTGCAAATACACGTAGCCAGCACGTAGTCTCTGCATCATATATTATTACACATTATGTTAGATGATTTGTTGTTGTTGTTGTTGTTGTTGTTGTTGTTGTTGTTGTTGTTGTTGTTGATGATGATGATGATGTATATATGACTCACTGTATCATATTTAAAGAGACTGATATGCTCAAGGGGACATTTGGTATAATAAAATTAACATTACATGCTTTACGGAGTGACATGTCGTTTTGTCAACTCTCAGGAAACAGTCAACAAGGGAAAGCAGTTTTCCTGAGGTTGACAAAATGCCATATCACCCCGTAAAATTTGTAATATCCGTGTAATGTTAACTTTGTTGATAGTTTTCGTCAAATTGTCAAACAGTAGCGTATGCTGCATCAGAAACAGAGAAATTTTGTTTTACGCTTTACATAGAGTATGATACCTTAATATTATCCTTTAAAAAATGAAGCACCACAAGTGTATTACAATAGAATATTTTGTGTACTCATTCTTGTTTACCATGCCATTTGTCATACAGAAAAGTCAGGTTCTTGATTTAAACAATATTTATTGTGAATTAAAATACGAGGAAGTACAATATCGTGTACAGTGTCATATTCAGACAAATGCGAACCCCAATAAAATCGAGGTGAAACAAGGTGCCCGGGAGGAGTAAGCGTCCCCTGGTCGCATTAAACACCCATCGCAAAAGCCCTGCAACAGCTTTTCAAGTCGATGAAATAAATACATAAATATACACATATGAACAAATGAAGGAGACAAGAACATGAAGTAAAATTAACCTATCCACGGTATGAAATGTTATTTAACTGAAATGAAAGAACGCTTATATTAAGCTCTCTCCGTGTATACAATTTTAAAATTTACATTGTGATAACGCCGACGTAATATTCATTATCATCTTAAATTTACTGTTGGAGATGAAAACACACACATACATATATAAGTACATATACACCTTCACATATTTACATATACATATATAGAATTACATATGCATGTATAATAATTAAATAGTGAAGAGTTACCGAAAAAGAAAAGAAATGATAACAGAGCATTGTAACGTTGATTATCTAAAACGTCTACTTTGTCGTATGAAGTTGTGAACATGTTTGAATCTACCCTTGCTTACGTCGTTATCATACATGGGCCATCCAGAATGTAATATACATGGGCCATCCAGAATGTAAAATATCCGTATTTACATGGACTGTTATTGCATGAATTGATTTTCAGATAGATTTAATATCCTCATATATTTTGCATTCAAAGGAATAGTGGGAGGCTGTTTCTATACATCCGCAGGTACAAGTATTATTATCTCTTAAGTCATTATTATGTAAGTCAGAGTTCAGACAGCTACAGCCCAATCGTAGAGGAGCGTGATATATTTTGACACCATCTCTTCCTTGTGTAAAATACCTTTGGAATTTTCTTATGGTCTTTTCTTTTAAATAAGGTTTAAAGGAGGAAAGTGAATTGAGCGATCTTGTAGATTCAGGTAATGGATTCCAATCAGTTGCTGTTTTGTTAATGAATGAATTTGATATGATGTAGTTTTACATCTTTGAATGTTCCAAATAGATGAACGCTATGGCTGGCCTAATGGACACTAGGGGGAATCACAGAATATAAATAGGATGGAATATCATTGTTAACCATTTTGTAAAACGTGAATAATCTGTGATTAAGTCTTCATTTTCAAGGCTGTCCCGCCCATTCTCCGGTAGTCGTTTAGCACAAAAGCAAGATCGCGTCGCACCGGTCACTATATAGGCTGCCTCGATTTGGATTTGCATATCTGCATATTCTAAAATTGGTCGAATAAAAGAAAGGTAGATAATTTCAATTGTTTTCTATCTAGTTTGAATTAAAGAGATCGGAGATCGAAAAATATTTATGCGTTTCCAAGCTTTTGCTGTTATGTGATCATGTCAATTGCAGGGTATGTTGATGGTTTGTCTTTAATGTTTATATGACGTTACATTTTTAATAGGGATATTATTCATTAACAACGGTTGGTGAAAGGGTTTTGTTAGGGTTGAAATTTATGAGCCAAACTTTAGACCAAGCATGTATTTTTTCTAAATCGGTGTTCATAAAGTCAGCCGCTATTTGCAGCTCGTCCACGTTTAGGTAGAGGAATGTGTCTGCGAAAAGTCTTATATTTGAATATATTAAACCATTATCGGCACAATTATAATCCCCTGGGATATGCCGGCCATTATATCTTTTTAGACATATACACACCCCTCTAAAGCAACCCTTTGGAACCGATTCGATAGATAACTATAACTCTCAAGACAGTTGAGATGTGGACAAGATATGACTAATTTGAATAGTAGACCTCTATGCCACACTCTATCGAACGCCTTGCTGTTGTCACAAAACACTACTCTTACTTCCTTTCCATCATCTAAAGCTCGACAGGCTGTATCATAGAAGTCAAGGAGTTGAAAGACGGCAGAGTCACATGGAGTAAAGCCTGATCGCATTTTACTTATATATGAGTCAGGTTCTTTTTTTCCTTTCTTAGTAAGCTACAGGTATGAATAAGTGATGGTTTAGACGACTGTCGTACGTTTGTTCTCTCTCTCTCTCTCTCTTGCAACGGAAAGTAATACTACCACACGGAATAGTGTTTTATCCCATATTTTCGTGAATATCAAATCTTTTCCCATACTTACCGTTTTGGTAACAACTCTTAACTTCTTGTTCGCTAGTCTTTCTTTATTTTCGTTTTCTACTTCTTCGCGGGTTATTGTTATATTTAGTCTATCCTTTAGGTTCTTTCCACTCGAATTCCAAGTTCCAACCTAAAGGACAAACAAAAAGGTCAAAACGTGAAATAGTAAAGCGTACCTATCATATAAGTGACTTTAAAAAGTGGTCAGTTTATAGACAGGTCATCTGACCGTGATGAGATCAGACACTCGGCGAGAATAAACGTCTCTTATCTGTGGTCAGTGGATAGACAGGTCATCTGAACGTGATGAGATCAGACACTCGGCGAGAATAAGCGTGTATTATCTGGGGTCAGTGTATAGACAGGTCATCTGACCGTGAACAGATCAGACACTCGGCGAAAATAAGCGTCTCTTTTCTGTGGTCAGTGGATAGACAGGTCATCTGACCGTGATGAGATCAGACACTCGGCGAGAATAAGCGTCTCTTTTCTGTGGTCAGTGGATAGACAGGTCATCTGACCTTGATGAGATTAGACACTCGGCGAGAATAAGCGTATCTTATCTGTGGTCAGTGGATAGACAGGTCATCTGACCGTGATAAGATCAGACACTCGGCGAGAATAAGCGTATCTTATCTCTGGTCAGTAGATAGACAGGTCATCTGACCGTGATAAGATCAGACACTCGGCGAGAATAAGTGTGTCTTATCTGTGGTCAGTGGATAGACAGGTCATCTGACCTTGATGAGATCAGACACTCGGCGAGAATAAGCGTGTCTTATCTGTGGTCAGTGTATAGACAGGTCATCTGACCGTGATGAGATCAGACACTCGGCGAGAATAAGCGTCTCTTATCTGTGGTAAGTGGATAGACAGGTCATCTGACCGTGATGAGATCAGACGCTCTTCGAGAATAAGAGTATCTTATCTGTGGTCAGTGGATAGACAGGTCATCAAACTGATAAGATCAGACACTCGGCGAGAATAAGCGTATCTTATCTGTGGTCAGTGGATAGACAGGTCATCTGACCGTGATAAGATCAGACACTCGGCGAGAATAAGCGTATCTTATCTGTGGTCAGTGGATAGACAGGTCATCTGACCTTGATGAGATCAGACACTCGGCGAGAATAAGCGTGTCTTATCTGTGGTCAGTGGATAGACAGGTCATCTGACCTTGATGAGATCAGACACTCGGCGAGAATAAGGTATCTTATCTGTGGTCAGTGGATAGACAGGTCATCTGACCTTGATGAGATCAGACATTCGGCGAGAATAAGCGTCTCTTATCTGTGGTCAGTGGATAGACAGGTCATCTGACCTTGATGAGATCAGACACTCGGCGAGAATAAGCGTCTCTTATCTGTGGTCAGTGGATAGACAGGTCATCTGACCGTGATGAGATCAGACACTCGGCGAGAATAAGCGTATCTTATCTGTGGTCAGTGGATAGACAGGTCATCTGACCGTGATGAGATCAGACACTCGGCGAGAATAAGCGTATCTTATCTGTGGTCAGTGGATAGACAGGTCATCTGACCTTGATGAGATCAGACACTCGGCGAGAATAAGGTATCTTATCTGTGGTCAGTGGATAGACAGGTCATCTGACCGTGATGAGATCAGACACTCGGCGAGAATAAGCGTCTCTTATCTGTGGTCAGTGGATAGACAGGTCATCTGACCTTGATGAGATAAGACACTCGGCAAGAATAAGCATGTCTAATCTGTTGGCAGTGGATAGACGGGTCACCAAACCGCCATAAGTCAGACACTCGGCAAGAATAAGCATGTATTATCTGTGGCAAGTGGATACACGGGTTATCAAACTGTGATGAGATCAGACACTCGGCGTTTGTTTGTTGTCTGTCGGTTTTCTCTTTTTACATGTACTTGTATTTATTTGAGTCTGTGATATTTCAATATTTGGTGTTTTACAAAGCTTATATACATGATGCACAAAATATATATTTCCGTACTTAATGTAATTCTACCTTTTCTGTCCCTACATGATTATGATGAGCTTCTACTATATTCATGGCAAACTCGTCCCTCATTCCGTACGTCCCAAAATGTACTCGGCCAGTCATTCCTTGGAAGTCCATCTGGCAAAACATTTGGTAAACATTAATGTGAAATTAATTTTCAGGTGAAATTTTATCATTTTTGATTTCTTGAGGGAGATATCGATTTTAACGATTTCTGAGGCATTTTTACTATATTGTATATATTGTATATATTGAAATGGTTTTAGTAATACTTTCGGAAAGAAGATTTCATCAATGTTTCCCATGAATAATTGGTTTCGTCGTGTTACAGACTTCGTTTGGTTAAGGAATATCCATTTTTATGACTTTAGAACACCAATACCACACGAATAACCAAGGTCTTCATGACATAATGATAAAGATACCCTCGTTATGGCACTTACCGTTTTCATGTAATTAAAGAGAGATATCCCGTGATTCCACGTGGCGGATCCATTACAGCTGATCTTGGTGTCGAAATCCAATGTTAGGGAATATTGTATGCTTTCCATAGCTCGATCATATAAATATACAGCATCATAGATCATGGCCACCTCTGTCTGCAAAAGTAAATGTAAGTGCCCCATATATACTCATAGAAAGACATAATACATAATGTGTATTGGTCACAGTTTTTTAATCATCCTTGTATATATTTATGGGTTTTTCTCCAGTATAGTCCACTTCTGTATCTGTACACATTTATTAGCGATGCCATATTAGATGCCAAGTTATTTCGGTAATGAAAAGAGGATCATCTGAACGGAAACAAGTGCCTTTATCGTGATTGGAAACAAAGGGAAATATGCTGGAGCTTGATTGCGGGAGTAAGGAGGACACTTAATCTACAAATGTTTCCTAACAATTCTCATACAAGTTATTTCATTTTCAAAACGTTATTGATTTTATGTAATTTCGCATGCTACTACTATTACGTTAGCTGACCAAATGACACAAGCTTAGAGTTACATGGCAGTCAGTAGTTACTTGATAAATTAAAAACGAAAAAGTACCGAAGGATTAACCACATCTCGAGGTTCATGGAATAAAATGACAATATCGTGTGCAATGTCATTTTTAGGAAAATGCAAACCCCAATTAAAACTGAGGTGAGACCAAGTGCCTGGGGAGAAGTAAGCGTGCCCTGCTTGAATGCAACACCCGTCGCGAAAGTCCTGCAACATATCTTTCAGTTCAGGAAGTATACACACACACACACCTACACACACACACACACACACACACACACACACACATATATATATATATATATATATATATATATATATTATATATATATATATATATATATATATATATATATATATATATATATATATATATATATATATATACATACATGAGCACATGTAGGAGATATAAACACTAAATCAAATTTTTCTAGGAACGAATAAATGATATGAAATGCTTTTGAACTTAAATTTCGGTGTCGGAAATGCACGTGTCTGTATATATACGTATAATGGCAAATCAAGTATAGTAAAAAGTTCAGGATGGTTAACTTGTGTGATCAGATCCCAAAATGTCGGTTAACATTCTTGAAAGTTGGATATCAAATTACGCCAAATCCCTGTATCGACCATAGAATCTCCTCAATTACAATTAATTTCAAACGTTTCTCAATTTGTATTAAGAGCATACCCTGGCATAGCGCATAAGTTGTGAAATAAATATGCCGTAGGCAGGAGATGAAAGTATATTTACTCGAGAAAGGGAAGTTGCTAATAATGAAATTGAAATCGTCATATTTGCCATAAAGATAGATTACTAATGAACCATCGTCACTAACTGACAAGAGTATATCGAGGTATGAAGCAGAAGATGCGATCTGTTGTATTTTCATCCCGAGTTCCTTTGGATATAAGATGCTTTTGTGATCCTTGAATATAGGGTTATTATAACGTCATCGATGCATCTGCATGTAAAGTTGAACTCAGATTCTAATTGTTTATTGCATCTGAAGAGCAGAGACTACCAAATTTTGATTCGTGTGAGTTCAAAAACTGCCGGTCAGATGTAGCGCCATTTAGTACCCATCGAAATACCAACAGTCTGCTGAAACACTTTCCCACCAAAAATCACAATACTATTATCTATAAGAAATTCTAACATTTGGATGATCACTTTTTTGTACTCTTGCTGCTGGAATCAGACTGTTCCTTTACAAAATAATTATAGTTGCGGCCTTATCAGATATTTATACCTGTGAGTTCCATTTTTGTTTTAAAAAGGGCGTTTTGCATACTAGTAATTGATGTTATTCTGCTCTTCAGTTTCTGAGGAGGAACAGTAGCCAATTTAGTAATCAAAAGTGAAATAGCATACACATATTTCCACTTCAGTCCACTGCAAATAAAGATATTAAAGCTGGCGTGATAATAGCGATAAGTCTGTTTGAGAGTGATATAGAGGTGGGAAGAATTTGTTTAAACTGATAATAGTTTTCACGAACCAGGACTCTGACTTCATATCTGCAAGTTCGAAGTCAGAGTGCTTATGTCAGTTAAATTATTGTCCGTGCCACAACTTCTAACTCTTTGTATGGATTTGAATAATATTTCAAAGAATTATTGCACAGGACCCACGGGTGTGTCATGACCTAGAACCACGGTCATATCTGCAAGGGAAAGATCACAGCGCTTATGTTTCTAGCTCCAATTTATGCGACGGGCGTATTATGGAACGTTTAGATTCTCCATGAAAACACCATTGTATAAGAGACAGCAACTTGCTTTTAATCAAATCATGAGGCAGAGATGTATAAAATGTAGAAAACTCAAATGTAGAAATTTGAGTCGCTTTGAAATTTAGTGAAAGAAGTTTGTCTATAACTTCATGAGAATTTTTAATCGACCAAAAGTAATTGATGTTACTATTATAAAATGCGACATCACAATATTTGATAAAATGATCCTTTATAGCAGTAAGTGCAGACGTAATATGCTTCGATAGTACCGTAGTAGAGCAGTGGCTAAAATTAGATATGAAACGTGATTTATATGGACTTTTATGTAGTTTTGGGAGCCAATATATGGTTGGTAGATCAAATTTATCAGTTTTAATTTTGAAGTCGGACATTGTCATGAGGGGATCGTGCAAGGTGCTGTCTTTTGAGGTAGGGCTTTCCATATATGTATGAGTGGAGTTTAATTCGTTTTTAAGTACTTCAATATAATATAGTTTTCAAACAACTATTATGTTATTACCTGCTTTATCAGCAGGAACAAAGACATACTTAGCATGTAAGTCAGCTATCTTCTTTTTAATAGAAATTTGCCGTCAGTGTATTAGGCTGTTGAAATAAATGCGGATTTTCCGTAAAGTTCTTAATACGGATATCGACAATTCTTAAAATCTCGTATGTCCAATCATTAAGAGCATGAACCTTTACCTGTCCTTTTTTACAACAACGTTTACAATATGTAGTTAAAGAATCTTCTATAACGTCACGGCATTTATTGAAATCTATCCTGGACGGTCACCTATATTTAGGTCCTTTTCCAAAAAGGGTGCGCAATTTCTTGTCCGAAATACAGTTTAGGTTAATAACATGATCTGCCGGTTTATAAACATATTTAGAATTTTCACAAGAACACGACGAAGGAATAGAGTCTGAAACATCAAGGTTAGATGTAACTTTATTATAATTTAAAGTAAGATTTCTTATAGGCTTTTTGTATTGGTAACAAATAAGTGGAGGTTCTAAATTCTCAAAATATTGGGGGATTTTAGATGTGACTCTATGATCACGGAAAATATTAGAAATGTTAAGTAGATCGAAGCCTTTATTAATAAATTTAATTTTGAGAAATTGCTGCTTGGGTGGAAGAGACGGAATACGAGGAAAGAGTTTATTATATGAAAATAAAATAATCAAATTGAGTTTATATCAATCAGAATTGCGTAAACTTCGAAGATCAGCTTCGTCCAGGATAGGTTTCAATTTATTTACCGGAAAAGAGGATAGTGCATGCAAAAGTTCATGACGGCCATTACTATTTGCGATAAATAGAAGATCGTTTAATGACCTATTTAAACGAGTACGTCTTCTGATTTTACGATTACGGCGACGACTATGTGACCTACGTTTTCTAATAGTTTTATGTCTTAATGTTAAAATATTGATCTTATTCTGACGAGAAGAAATATTACCTTGTCGATAGATTTGGTTTTTGAGACCGAGAGGGTATGGGGTTTGTAGTTGTTTAATCAAGTAGAGCTCGGTTTCCAAAAGTCGTTTTTTAACATCTGATTTCGTATCACCTGGTAATTTTGAGATATATTCTCCTGGAGTTATTTTCACATTGTTAATATTATGTTGGTATTTATTAAAGTGGTTATAAAGAAAATTCTGGTATTTACGTCGTGAATTATTACGAATTTTATAGGAATGATTCCGAAAACGTTGTTTCAAAGTTTGAGAAGTTTCCCCGACATATTGAGTCCCATATCCTCTAGCTTCTCAAACGATAATACCAAATGATGGAAGTCTAGGGACATCACGATCTAAATAGGAGAAATTTACAAAAGTCGTCACGTTTATCATATATGATTTTATGGATATTTTTGTTAATAGTTTTAATATTAAAGTCCTATAAAGACGTTTCCTTATTAGAAGTAATTGCTTTGTTTAACTGAAGTTCAGTTAAATAATGTCAGTAATATATTTTTCACACTCAGGGTTATCGATTACTAAAATATCATTAAGATATCTAGAGGTGTCATTGAACTTATCAATAAGGTCCAATAATCTGTTGATAAATCTTGCCATTATATTAGATATAGATATTATCCATCAAAATGTGATGCCATTGCATAACCCAGTAAAAGTCCAATATTTATAATTATCATATTGTTTGTTTGAGAAAAATCTAGATGTAACTGAAGAAAAGAGGGAAGTAACGTGATCAGAAAGCAATGTTGTGGAACAGTAACTAGAATATGATATGACATGTGATTGACTAGAATATGATATGACATGTGATTGACTAGAATATGATATGACATGTGATTTATATGAACTTTTGAGTAATTTACGAAGCCAATACATGGTTGCATGATCATATTTTTCAATGCTTAAATTGAAGTCGCACATAGCTATACAATGGTATATAATATAATAGGATCTTGTTCTTCAACAAAAGGGTTTATAAACACACGTACCAGTAGAGTCATTCAGTTTTAAAGTCTCCAATGTAGTATAGTTTTCAGGCAATGATAATATTATTAGTTGCTTTTTCTGCAGGTACAAAGACATAAATATTTTGTAAATCAGTCCTTTTCTTTTTATAGACTGGACTGGTACTATTTGTGGCTGTTTGAATAAATTCATTTTCCAGTCATTCAAGGCATGTACTTTTACACCTTTTAAAGCATACTTTACAACAAATATCCACTGCTTCTTCAACAATATCCCAGCAATATTCCTGGTAAATCTATCCTGGAAGGTAATCTTGTATTTTGGTCCGTCATTAAAAAGCGAACGTAGATTTTTTACAAAATGCAGTTAAGATCACCCGTAACAATATGACACGCAGGCTGATAAATATACTTAGAGTTATTATTGCATGAAGAGGAATATGAAATAAAGTCTAGAGTAAAGAATAAGTGCACTGAAAACTTCATCATTAACATCTTGGATTTTCTTGTAGATACGTTCTTGATATTTGCGGTAAAACTTTTTAGCAGATTGTTGGCATTCCAATTGGTACCAATCGTACACCTCTCCTGGCTGACATCTTTTATACTCGAACAGATTTCATTGCGTCTAACACTTTTCAGGAATGAAACAGTTAATATCTCAAATTTCACATAAATCTACATTGACGACGTTCTGTTCATAAATGACCAAAGCTCTCAGAACAAACTCAGCAACTTGAGATAAAGGCCACGACAGAGCGTTACATAACCGCTTTATACTTAAAACTTACTGTTGTCCTATCAGTAGACAGGATCAGTTACACATCCCCTTGTAACAAACGTGACGATTCAATTTCCATATCAAAATATTACTCTTATTTAGTAGCAACGTCAGTTCCTTACATTTTATTCAAAGTCTTCCTCAAGTCTTCCTCAAAGTCTTTACAACATATATGCTATGCCATATCATGCTTCTCTTATAAATGTTTTGTTTTTGAACCAGGCGGCTTACACATGGCTTCAAAATCAACTGCATGAAATCGCCACAAGGTAATTATATGGTCAATATAAAGATATTGTTGGACAATATGAATTTCCCCTTTCAAAAATGTTGTATATGATATTTGGTGCACGACCATACACAGTGACATACTTTTACTGATCTGACTATATATGACTTTACTGCGAATTCGAAAGTTTTCTATTGAACATTTGCGACGGGTGTAGCATGCTATTAAGAGACATTCACTATTTCAGGATATCTGGTCTCATCCCATTTTGCTTAAACTACCATCACCACCTGCAGTGTTTTAACTAGACTGAATGCAGAACATCGAGTTGCACTCTTTGGAATATATACACTAAACAATGTTTAAACATATATTGTTTCAGTGTATGAAAATTGACATGATTTACATGTAAAGCTATAAGAATAATTCACAATACAGTTTTATTTAGATGAATATTCCTGTGCAGCACATTTGTAGTATACTATTATTGTATAACTATCGTGTCGTTTGTCCGTCTGAGGCAATATGCCCTGTCTGACTGTTTCTTGCAGATACATACATATTCTTAATATTCTGCTTACAAGTATCAAGATTTTCGATGTATATGTTATACTTCAAAATAACAGTTAACCCTGTATATGTATATATCTAGCTTTCTCTGCAATTAGAGATAAATAAGAATAGAAAATTTTGCAGAATGCGTTTGTAACAAATGAAAGCTACATTTGTTTTGGTAGTGAAGCTGCATAAAATGTGAAATTCAAAGGAAAACAGATGAATGTGACAGTATAAACAGACATTTACATGGTTCTAATTCAAGAACATTCAATCTATAAACTAACAATGACAATTCTGAAAAATCAGGAATTCTAAATTAATTATCATCATGTAAAGTTTTTTATGATCTTAGAAAGTGTTTTTGTTTACATTTGAAATTTGGCATGTTATTAAGGATGACAATGAAGAAAACATTATCTCATCTTTACATGTTTGGGTGCATGGGGACTCCAGTCCTATTTGACAACACGATTCTTTGCAAGCTTTGGAAATATCTAACGAAAATGGGTGGTGTATTTCATGTATTAGCACTTAGCGATTGTAGCGTTTGGGTTTTGGGACAAAAGCAAATCCCAGTGGTTTTTAACAAAAATCGCTGATAACTGGAACTCAATATAGTAAAATTGATAAATGTTTCGAAACGTACTGATATATATTTAATATTATACAATAATCATATCTGATAGTCTGAAAACTTGCTTCCTTTTAAATTTGCAATACCTGGAGTAAAATCCAAATAAAAAAATGATGGAAGGCTTTGATATACAGACTTTAAGGTACAGACTCTTGTATTCCAACAGCATTAATCACTCCCAAACAAAATTTTGATCAATTGTTTTTTCATGTGTAAATTGTAATTGAATGAATGACCATTTTAGTACTTTGTCGATGAAAGCATTGGGGAGACTTGGATACAAGCACTAAATAATTACTATCTCCAATTTCATTAATGTATCAGAACTTACAGATACGTATGGTGGTCCTTCGTAGAACGGTGAGTGGTAATCATTCTCGGTGAATAATTCGAATTTCCATTCTTGAGCTATTCTTGATACAACTGGGTTATCTGGATCTACGATAGTAAATGCCGTGATGTTAGTACCGAATTTCTTATATTCTTCGAGATCCAACATCGGTAGATCCTGAAATAATATTAAACATCCTTTGTTACAGCGTATAGATAAAATATAACGTCAAAATAATATCGAATAGATAATAAAGGAGAGTGCCTGATTATAATAGACATTAGAACATATATGCGTCATATCTTTGTGTACCAGATGCGCATTTCGACAATTTATGTCTATTCAGTGATGCCCATGGCCGAGTGATTGGAATTCTGATAATGTATAAATATTTGAAGAGCACAGATAAAACCGAAAAAATTAGCCAAAGAATCAATCTAAGGACAGAGCTATGCATAAGAGAGATACTCTTTAGTTTTAGAGTGATTTACAAAAATTCATGACTGAAAATTTTAAGTATATAATTCACGTCAGTACAAAAGCACTGAAAACTACGCTTATGCAATCGGGTACTACTAGTCCACCGGCCAAGTGGTTATCATAAATAAAAGAACATATATACGTTACAATTTGGTGCACCAGATGCGCCTTTCGACAACTGATGTCTTTTCTGTGATTAGATTCACTGCACTGATCATCAGTGTTGTTGTTTTATTGGTTATAGCATGATCATGAGCGGTGAAAACTCTTGTATGCATTTGTCATTGGAGGTTTTATAAAAGAAAAAAGAGGAGTTACTGGCTCAGTTATGTGGCAGAAGTCACCATGGAGCTATACAATACATGGATATCAATAATATATTAGCACATATAACACATTACAAAAATATTTAATTGTAGTGCAATTACGATACCGACTTAGGACGGTCATTTAATTTGACAAAAGCCAAACAAATGGCGTGGTTAACCGGTTTACGGGCCCATCTTCCCACTCACCGTAACAGCAGAACAACCAAAAGAGGTACATTTAAAAATTTATAAATAATCCTCCATGTAAAGAACAAGGGTAAACAGGTATCGCATATTGAGAGGTCATAAAAATATATACACGTAAGGTATTGTAAAACATATAATGATATTAAAATATATGCGACATCAACATGATAAACCGTGCTCTGCCAGTCTGAAAGCGAGCTAAGACCCTAGATCTGTAAGAGTCCCAACTAACAGTCAGCGGGGACGAAGTTCAGGACCATATCTCCTTTGAAAGAGGTTTGGACAAGGCCCGTCATATAGTCCCCACCGCCCTGTTAGTCAGCGTGCAACGTTCAAGTAAAAGTCTGCATATGGCTGTAGAGGGGCCGAATACAAAACCTATAGTCTATTTGATGATCTCAATGTCATATTGCCTATTTAGAAGACGTCTGACTATTTTATTACATGATAAAATAACGTTATCGGACCCTTTTATTTTCCTTAGTTTATATACGACATCACCGTAAAAATTAGGATGGGAAATTCCATTGGATACATACTGTTGAAAAGAAATATTTCCAAATTTAGATAGAAGTTCCGAATAAGATCTAAAGAATTTGCCGAATGTTTTTCTAAGCTTGTAATATAAATTTCGTTTATGAAAGTCCAAAACATCGGTGCAGCCTCTGACAAATCGAACTAATTGAGATATATAGATACCATATGATGGGAGTCGAGGGACATCGCCATCCAAGTGAGGAAAATTTACAATAGGAAATCCAAAATCCTCACGTTTATCATAAATATTAGTATATATTAGGTGGTTGATAATTTTGATGTTCAAATCTAAGAAAGGTGAAGATTTATTTCAAGTATTAGCTTTATTTAATGAGAGCTTTGGTGGATATATTTCTGATATAACTTGTTCGAATTCAGGTTTGTCGATAACCAAAATGTCATCCAGATATCTGCAAGTATTATTAAATTTGTCAATGAGGTCGAAACGTTTTGATATTTGAATAGAAACCACAAAATCCCTCTCATAACAATAAAGAAATAAATTTGCTATCAGAGGCGCGCAGTTAGTACCCATAGGAATCCCAACTATTTGTTGATATATCTTGCCATTAAATTGCACAAAATATTATTCATGAGAAAATCTAGTGCTTTACATAATTACTTGCAAGTCCAGTATTTATATGAAGTATATTGTTTGTTGGAAAAGAATCCGGAGTTATTGGAAGTACATATGTAAGTTTTAGATTCTCTGTGAAAACACTGTTGTGTAAGACAACACCTTGCTTTTAATCAAATCATGAGGCAGAGATGTATATAGTGTAGAAAAATCAAATGTAGAAATTTGAGTCGCTTTAAAATTTAGTGAAAGAAGTTTGTCTATGGCTTCACGAGAATTTTTAATTGACCAAAAGTAATTGATGTTACTATTCTGAAATACGACATCACAATAGTTAATAATATAATCTTTTATAGCAGTTAGAGCAGACGTAATATGTTTTGATAGTAGTAGTAGTAGTAGTAGTAGTAGTAGTAGTAGTAGTAGTGGCTAGAATTAGATATGAAACGTGATTTATATAGATTTTTATGTAGTTTTGGGAGCCAATACATGGTCGGTAGATCAGATTTATCAGTTTTAATTTTGAAGTCGGACATTGTCATGAGGGGATCGTGCAAGGTGCTATCTTTTGAGGTAGGGCTTTCCACATATGTATGAGTGGAGTTTAATTCGTTTTTAAGTACTTCAACATAATATACTTTTCAAACATCTATTATGTTATTATCTACTTTATCAGCAGGAGTAAAGACATATTTAGCATGTAAGTCAGCTATCCTCTTTTTAATAGTATTTGCCGTCAATGTATTAGGCTGTTGAAATAAATGCGGATTTTCCGTAAAGTTCTTAATACAGATATCGACACATCTCGTTTCATGGAGTCACATCTCGTTTCACAGAGAATTTATATGAAGAAGTATAAGGATGATACTGATACGTCATGTTATAACACACGTTGATAACATTTTAGTTCATTAAGTAAAATGGTGTATAATAAAGTGAAGAGAGAAGAGGACAGATGTAACATGCACCGTGAGATACATACCAATGTCGTAAAGTGAATGTGGTGGTACTCGTCCAATACTTCCACATCTTTAGCCTGTAAATAAAATTCGCATGTACTTCACTTACTACCGCAAGTTTCTTGTGACATATGAAACATGTTGATCTGGCCTCAGCTGAACTACAGTAATAGCAAAAGGGTTGATTTAGAGCAGGGAGACATAATTTTAGTGCATACCCCCCTTGGGTAATATTCTTCTTCTGAACAATTGCATATATCGACATACATCAAAGTGATCTAGAAAGGTTAAATAGAAAGCGTTGTTTTTGTACAATTCGTAATCCCAGAAGTGGGTTATCAGTGTAGTTAAACATTGGGGAGTATAAAATGAAAAGCTCGTTCATAAACACACAATACTAATTAAAATGCAATGCAGTCTAAGTATAAACAGGATATCTATTTATGTCTATGTGATAATCTATGATAAACTTAAATGTTAAAAGCACACGAGGTATTTATTGATTTGTTTAGTTGTTTTATTTCATTTTTTATTTATATCTTTATTTATTCTACAGATTTTGTATTTTGTGATTTAATTCTGATATGAAAATTCTGACAATGATACTCTAATTTCATACTTCCTTATTTTACCGAAATTGTCCATCTTCACAAAGTCATTGTTTGATATTACACTGCGCTACACTACAACCCTGGATAAATAAGTCAAACCATAGTAATCCCTTTTCCCATAGGGTCTCATGTTAAAATACCAAATCTCCAGCAAGATTTACACAGCTCTTTCTACATCTTGACTTTATATAACACATATATCAAAAGATTTGTCAGATCCTCCTCTATCAGAAATTTTACAATTTACCATAGGTCACCTATCTTAATGTCGAGAAAATTTTGCTAGAAGGAGGTCACTTCCAAAAATTTGCCAAACTTCAAATATAAACAACAACCCCTTTTTAGGTCATAAAATATTTTGTACTTTGTATGTACAATTAGGAAACCAAAATTCTTGATTTTGACATGTTTTTTGAGAACTGCTGTGACGGGTGATGCATGCAAACAGAAGACGCTTACTCTCCCCGGGCACCTGGTCTCACCTTGGAATGTTTCAGTATTTCGGGGTTCACAACAGTTCTTTTTTTAAACTTACACGATTTTGTATCTATCCTTGGACTTTGAGTATGATTGACGGTTTGGTACTTCTTCGATATTGATTACATTAAAGATATGAAATTAGAACCCATTATAATATAGCAAAATCAATCTTTATTGAAAAAATGATTAAATAATTTCATCTAATCAGAGACCTTGATACATTGAAATAGCAATCCGTCTCATCCAACATCAGATCTGCCAATCAAGACTCTCGTTAATTACTATGCTTTGACCAATATTGCTATTCAAAAGTCGGGCTGTCGCTGTGAGATTGCATTAGGCCGTAGACGTAATGGACGGTCCATTCAGAAACGAGTTTACATCAACACAAAGTAATAAGTCGAAAATATGTAAATAAAAATAACTTCGCCCAGTATGTATAGAGTGTGTGGCAAACCCATGGGTTTAAACAAACGTCGTTTAATTTAATAGGAATTTACCGTTTGCTAAATAATGCTAGAGAGCAGTAGTTCAATGTATGACTAAAACACAAATTAAAAACATTAAATCTTTATTCCATATGTATGGTTTTAATATTCCTTTTTATCACGATCTTGGCAATCTTGTCATTATACCGATCTTGTCTTTTACACCCTACCGAAGTTGTATTAACATGACGAACTGGCGAGCAAACTGTCCGCGAGTTGTGCCGTTCGAATTTGCGTTTGTTGGTGCCTTTAAAAATACTCGAATGAAATTTTTGGGACAGATATCAAAAGGTTAGACATTGTTTTACACGTTGGCACTTTATTTTCCTCTGATTATCATCGGAACTTGTAGGAAATAGTGGTTGAAGCGGTCCCATTCTGCCTATCATTTCTTACCTTAGGGGAAAGGGGAACAAGACGATATATAAAGGAAAGTGGGGGTTAGTTTTAAAAAGGCACTCGTCATGTAGCGCAGTGCCTGTACTCAAAGCTTGACGTTGTAAAGATGCCAATTGCTCAGTTTCTGTAGGTATCCAGATGAAAGATATAGACCTAACTATGCTGCATGTTTACTTCATGAATCCAGTACGCATATGTAGAGATTCCTCGATTTTAATCATCTTCTATCATATGTCACTGATCAAATGCAAGGCCTGTAATTAGTGTAACCAAATGAACTGCGTAATCATACATATCAACTGATCGTCCTTCATTCACTCTCTTATTGCCGTGAAATCTTATAGTATTTATGCATCCATTCTCATAATCATTGCTTTCTGACTGGCATGGAAAGAACAGTTGGCAATTGGGTAAGTTACGTTTGTTGTTTTGTCACTCTTCGATATTGATAATTACTCCATTAACCATCTATCATGTTAGCATGAGTATTAAATATATTCAAGTAAATTTACTTACTTTTCTGAGTAGAGGACTGATTCGACTTGCATCACAATCAACAACTAAACGAGTCTCGTGATTCTCCATAATATCTTTGAACATTTTTGCGTAATTGTCGGGATTGCAATCCATCTTTCGGATCGTCACCCTGACATCAGACTCGCTTGATATCTCTATCAGTTTCTGCAGCTTCTTTAGACCTTCAAACGGATTAAATACTCTTAAACGTTTCGAAAAACTTCTAGAGTGAGTTTTACTAAAGGTCGTAAACCCAAACGTAGACGTAGACGTAGACTTTCCGACTAAATTTACGTGTAAGTCAATAGAATTTTTCTTGAAGTCTATGTTCACAGGTAATTACATTGGTAAACGTTGTAAAAGGTGTACATTACGTTTGGTAACTCTTTATGGCGGAAACAAATATTTCTCAGCAAAATTTACGTCTACGTCTGGACTTATGACATTTAGTAAAACTCACTCCTGAACTCTATTGGAAAACCTGTCAAGATTTCACGATATCATTGTTGTCTACTGGTCAATGTATTTGCTATTCTATATCTTGAATTTGATGAAGCTTGTCGACAATAACAACCTTAGTTCAACTGATCTCCTAAAACACTTGGACAATTTTACAGGGATTTGACATGAATAGTTATTATAAGGTGTGACAGTCATTTCTGTTTTCTTTCCGCATCTTCTTTAATCTTTCTGTTTAGATAATACCAAATTTCAGAGAAACTATGTCGATATAATGCAGATCAGATTTACGGTAAGGACCATACATGCTTGTTTCGAGTAACAATCTCTCATGTATATTATTGATATTGCTTTCCCTCCATATTCTAATCAAAGGACATTAAATTGTAATATTTTATTATTAAGTTGGTTCCGTGTCACTAAGACATGTTGGACATACATACATACATGTATCTTAACTCTGCAAGTATGAATTGATTTTGTTTTATTTAGTGGCAAACCTAACATTATGACTTGATTCATCATTGGAATCATACCGTCATTGTCCTCATATATTATTGTAAATTTGGTCCATTGCCAGTATGTGATAAGGTCTCGGTGCGCCTGTCCGAACTTCAGGAAGTGAGGATACACATTAATGGTGAGTAAGCCCATTCCTGGACCTTGCATGGCCGCTGTCAGTTCATGAGGATCCCAGTGGTACTGTATGTGAGGAATACCCAGAAAATTGGATATAGACTGCACTTGTGCACATGATCTTCTAGAACTTGGTCCAAATAAAACTTTTCCTCCTGCTTCCAGTTCCAAACATACTGTGAAAATATTCATGAGAACATTTGACGATAAATAATAACTGTAAAAGCGTATGTATGTGTCGACAAAATAACGTCTCTTCGGTGATGCTTAATGGCTGAAATAGAGGGAGTCTAAATTATCTTTTGAGCAAATTAAGTATCAAAATGGCAAAATAAGAAGAGCAGAATGTCCTAGAACAGAGTTTGCAAGAAGTAGATCAAATTATCTACTTCTGTATTATCTGTATTAATTATTGTATTTCAGTTAGATATAAAGCGCCGAACTATGAACAGTATCGAAGTCAATGGAATAGTCACTTATTTCGTGTGGGGAAGTGATTCACCGAGACGGTTAATGGATAAGTCACTTATTTCGTGTGGGGAAGAGATTTACCAAAACGGCCAATGGAATAGTCACTTATTTCGTGTGGTGATGCGATTTACCAAAACGACCAATGCAATAATGACTTATTTCGTGTGGGGAAGGGATTTACCGAGACGCCCAATGGAATAGTCCCTTATTTCGTGTGGGGAAGCGATTCACCGAGACGGTCAAGGGAGCAGTCACTTATTTCGTGTGGGGAAAACGACCAATGGAATAATGACTTATTTCGTGTGGGGAAGAGATTTACCGAGACGACCAAGGGAATAGTCACTTATTTCGTGTGAGGAAGCAATTCACCGAGGCGGTCAAGGGAGCAGTCACTTATTTCGTGTGAGGAAGCGATTTACCGAGACGGTCAAGGGAATAGTCACTTATTTCGTGTGGGGAAGCGATTTACCGAGACGGTCAATGGAGCAGTCACTTATTTCATGTGGGGAAACGATTTACCGAGACGGTCAAGAGAATAGTCACTTATTTCGTGTGGGGAAGCGATTTACCGAGACGGTCAAGGGAATAGTCACTTATTTCGTGTGGGGAAGCAATTTACTGAGACGGTCAATCGAGCAGTCACTTATTTCGTGTGGGGAAGAGATTTACCGAGACAGTCAATGGAGTAGTCACTTATTTCGTGTGGGGAAGCGATTTACCGAGACGGTCAATGGAATGGTCACTTATTTCGTGTGGGGAAGCGATTTATAGGCCCACATTCATTTCAAAAGCGGTTCAATCAAAATTACATATGAAAGAATTTAAATATGATCCTCTATTAAAGAAACTGGATCAACACGTCACTCAATTTGAGAGGACATCGAAATATAAAGAAAAAAGAGGAGTTACTGGCTTAGTTATGTGGCAGAAGTCACCATAATACAAATAATGGTTTATTAAAACATAGTTTATGATTTATGGTCTTATGATCTTAACATTGATCCCAGGATTGTAATGTCGATGCAAATGTATTTTGGTATTACTGAACCCGATGAAACAAAAGTATCGGAACCTTTGGCCAATATTTAGCTTGTATATTTGATTACCTCAAAAACGTAGATTAGAACTCCTGCTAGACACATTTTGTTTGAACACTACGTTATCTGAATTGAGATAAGAAATCAGAATAACCTGTGAAAGGAATAATAAGAATACATGGACCTCCATGGGAACAAAGATTACATGATATACCATTAATGGGTAAGCATCTCAGGCCAGCCTGTCACACACGCCGTGACCAATAGTTATGACAAATATAATGGTTAATGATAAGTGTAAAGTGTAAACTTATTACTGTTGAACATATAGGTCAATAGTGTAGAAGTAGACAATGAAAAATCATACCAGATAATTATGGCGACCGTAAGATATGGCGACCATAAGATATGGTGACCGTAAGATATGCAGAAAATTAATACAAGACGTTGTTATTAATATTTTTGTGATTTAAATTTAAATCAGTAGTAACCTTTCATTTCTCCCATATAGTTTGTGAATGAAACAGATATGGTGAAAACGCCATCATACTGATATGTACAATACCTGGCAAGGTACTATCAATAGCTTTTTCTTTATGGACTGAGGTGAATTTTATAGAGTTAATTCGTATGATAGACAAATGTCTTTCCTAATGAGAGAGTATACAAATACGATCACTACATAATATAAAACTAAATAATACGTACACCAAAGTAACTATTGCAGACTTAGCTGACTTCTCCAAGACATACAATAATATGCGTAGATGAGAAAGACATACAATAATATGCATAGATGATAAAGACATACAATAATATGCATAGATGAGAAAGACATACAATAATATGCATAGATGAGAAAGACATACAATAATATACATAGATGAGACAGACATACAATAGTATGCATAGATAATAAAGACATACAATGATATGCATAGATGATAAAGACATACATTGATATGCATAGAGGAGAAAGACATACAATAATATGCATAGATGAGAAAGACATACAATAGTATGCATAGATAATAAAGACATACAATAATATGCATAGATGATAAAGACATACAATAATACGCATAGATTATAAAGACATACAAAAATAAGCATAGGAGATGAAGACATACAATAATATGTATAGATGATAAAGACATACAATAATATGTATAGATGATAAAGACATACAATAATACGCATAGAGGAGAAAGACATACAATAATATGCATAGATGAGAAAGACATACAACAGTATGCATAGATAATAAAGACATACAATAATATCCATAGATGATAAAGACATACAATAATACGCATAGATTATAAAGACATACAATAATATGCATAGATGATAAAGACATACAATAATATCCATAGATGATAAAGACATACAATAATACGCATAGATTATAAAGACATACAATAATATGCATAGATGATAAAGACATACAATAATATGCATAGATGATAAAGACATACAATAATATGCATAGATGATAAAGACATACAATAATATGCATAGATGATAAAGACATACAATAATATGCATAGGTGATGAAGACATACAATAATATGCATAGATGATAAAGACATACAATAATATGCATAGATGATAAAGACATACAATAATATGCATAGATGATAAAGACATACAATAATACGCATAGATGATAAAGACATATAACAATCAACGTAGATCTCGGCAAACGTAGAACATGTTGTATTATATCGTTGTCTTTTCTTATATACTAAACAAGATATTTTGATTTCAGTGATGTTATTGTGATATACATGTTACCAAAGCATTTATTTTGGCAATGCTTACATTTCCTGGTGAAAACTAATTACCAATATTGGTACAAACACTCAGTATTTCTAATACATTTTACGTTTTATATATTTCTCCCCTATTGCCATAACAACAGTGCACTTCGGTTGTGTAAATGAATTTATCTGTGCGAGCACCACACGTCATTATGTAATATCATTCTGTGGCTGGGAGCGACAGTGAGTAGTCTATGGAATGTATGCCAATACACACGACATCACATAATGTAACTCCACGTTAATCACTCTCATGTGCTACACAATAATACACCTACTTACACAACATTTTCTTCAAATGTTTTAGTATTTCGTCATACTGGCATAAGTTCCAAGACGATAACATTTTCTATGTTTTATAATGAAATTTAGGACAATATCAAACAAAGGCAGACGGTGATAGCTGTGGGATACTGAATTATAAACAAGTACTGATTTGAGCTGCAATGAACCCATGTGCCATACAAGTACAGTCTGGCACTGACCTGTTAAGTACAGTAGAAATAAGGGATATGAGATCAGATCATGTAACTGAGTTCGTTGTGACGATTAACTTTTTTAAAGAGGTAAAAGAAATAATTAAATTGCAAGTAATCTACATTTAAATATGATAATAATGAATTAACAATTGATAAATTTAAAAGAAATATTTTAGTAATTTAAAATAATTAGTTTTATGAACTTAGTGCACATTTCGACAGCTTATGATTCTTCAGTAATCCTCAAGGCCAAAACTCTGGAAATCCAAAGAGAAATCTAATTACGAACATGACCTAAAAGTAAGATCTAAAAACCAATCTTAGGACAGAGTTATGTCTAATATCACACACACACACACACACACACACACACACACACACACACACACACACACACACACATTCAAATGCCAACACATACACCAAAACACACACACTGAATGAATCTCCTTCGTTTTGATAATTACATTAGAATTCAACATATTTCGCACTATCATCGAGAGGCAATACATAAATTGCCATTGGTTATTTTCATTTTGAAGTCACAGTAAACATTAGGAGAAAAACAGATGTTGCTGCATCATGATTTAGTTAACAGCTACAAATAATTATGTGGCTTAAAGAACTTCTTACAGAGTCAACACGTTGTATGCAAGGCATAATCAGATAAAGCATGCTTGATAATCTTCCTCAATTTTCAATACGGCTAATATCAAACCAAAACACGGCTAATATCAAACCAAAACCTAAATACGGCTAATGTCAAACCAAAACCCAAATACCGGTATTATCAAAGCATAAACAAAAAATGGCTAATATCAAAACCAAAAACAAAATACGGCCTATATTAACCCATAAACAAAATACGGCTAATATCAAACCAAAACTAAAATACGGCTAATATCAAAATTAAAAACAAAATACGGCTGATATCAAACCAAAAACAAAATCCTGCAGATTTGTTAAAACAAAACACTGCAGTTTTACCAAAACAAAATACTGCAGATTTGATCAAAGCGTTCACCTCCCACTGTGTTTCTGAGATGTGATCAAAGTTGTTCTAGAACAGGTTACCATATATCAAACGCTGTAGTACAACACAATATACATGAACTCTCTTCAGTGTCAAGTGGAATCATAAAGAAACAATGCATAGATCAACTAATAGGTCATCGACCACACTACAGGTATTGTGCACTTTGTGAAAGTTAACATATAATTTAACCATACCTCGCTTAGATACTTGGAAAATGTCCCTGACATCTACATCATGAGCGTAGGGGGCATATAATAACGATCTGTCTGGACGTAGGTTCAACTTGGAGAAAGCCCACACAAAGGCCCTCTTTGTTGAAACATCATATGGACCGAAGAATCCAGCTAAAAACAAAAGATCACACAAAATGGTTAAATGTCAAAACATTTTTAGAAATGTTGAAATTTAAAATGTATGCTGATTCTATATTTACATGATCAAGACAGCGAAGACAGTTGAAAGATTATTTTTGTTTTAAGTGAAAAGGTACGAAGTATTTAAAACATATCAAAAATACCAAACTGAAAGCATTGCGATGTTGGACATAGATATCACCGCTGGACTCTTTAAAAGTTAGGAAAAACACATCTGACATACATTGTGACAAAAGTTTACACGGATATGTAGAACAAAAAAAGAATGAGCGCATAAAAAGACATCACAAAAATATTTTATTGTACTTAACAGGAGAATGTTCTCTTTAGTAGTTAGATCACATAACGGCAAATTAGAGATCCCATGACAGAATTTTTCCCTAGGCAAAAATTCAAAACCACACACATACACACAAAACAAAACAAAAAATCCGAAAAACAACCATATAAAATGATTTAGAACGTGTTTAAATGAATAAATAAGTGCATATTTTCTGGAGGACAAGTGCACTGCCAGTAGGACAAGTACATTGCCAGTAGGACAAGTATACTGCCAGTAGGACAAGTACATTGCCAGTAGGACAAGTATACTGCCAGTAGGACAAGTATACTGCCAGTAGGACAAGTACATTGCCAGTAGGACAAGTATACTGCCAGTAGGACAAGTACATTGCCAGTAGGACAAGTATACTACCAGTAGGACAAGTATACTGCCAGTAGGATAAGTATACTGCCAGTAGGACAAGTATACTGCCTGTAGGACAAGTACATTGCCAGTAGGACAAGTATACTGCCAGTAGGACAAGTATACTGCCAGTGAACTATCCAGAGAACTTGATTCCTGCATGTTATCTTATTACTACCTGTCCACAATACATGTCTACATACACCAAATGATAACAATCAAAACCAATATATCAGTGAAATAAAACATTAAAATGGGAACAAATTAAGAAATTATTATTTTTATTCTTATTATTATTATTATTATTATTATTATTATTATTATTATTATTATTATTTTTATTATTATTATTATTATTATTTTTATTTTTATTATTATTATTATTATTATTATTATTATTATTATTTACAAGGAATGCGTTGACACCATGGTTTTATTTTTGTAATTTTTGGTATATGTGAATGCAAAATACTTACATAATACTTCAATTCATGTTTTAAAGAATAAAATTACTTAGTAAACTTTCATGTGACGTCGTAATTAAATGTCCGCTTTGTCTAACCTAAAATGCCGTCATTCCCATCAAATCTACCGCTAAATGACGTGTCTGTGTAGGAAACTTTTAAATCAATGAACATAAGGGGTTGTCATTTGTTCTCGAAGACCACAAAGGGTTTGCTATGTATGCCACGACTATGAAAGGTGTTATTTGCTATGAACGTGAAGGGCTTTCACCTGTTAACCATTAGCATACGTTTTTCATCTGTTTGCTATGATGGTCGAGTTAGGTGTAGTGGTTAAGCGCTTGGCTTGCGGCGCCGACGATCCGGGTTCGATTCCGTTTTCGTTTGATAATGTATATATCGTCAAGTGCTTTTTTATTTCATTTTTTATTCTATTAAATATATAGATGTATATATATATATATATATATATATATATATATATATATATATATATATATATATATATATATATATATATATATATATATATATATATATATATATATATATATACTTAATTACTTATTTTAATAATCGACATCATTAAAAGTTGCTTATTGTGAATAAAAAGTAATGAAGTACGATCTTAATTTGTAACATAATGTTCATACTGACCTGTTGACATTCAAGCTCTATTGAATGATAAATACACTTGATAACAATTACAGTTAAGGCAATTACGATCTTCATTTTCAGAACTAAACATAGAAACATAAACGACGAAAAAGAGAAACAATTAGTTTATCAATTTTATTCCATGTATAGTATAAGTTATCAATTAGTTAATTAAAGGGTATATATTTTCTATATTTATTAATATTGTTGTTGTATGTATAGTATAAGTTATCAATTAGTTTGATATTGTTATTGTATGTATAGTATAAGTTATCAATTAGTTTAATATTGTTATTGTATGTATAGTATAAGTTATCAATTAGTTTAATATTGTTATTGTATGTATAGTATAAGTTATCAATTAGTTTATTATTGTTATTATATGTATAGTATAAGTTATCAATTAGTTTATTATTGTTATTTTATGTATAGTGTAAGTTATCAATTTTTAATTCGTGCCCATCGATTTAAGGAAAAGATTAAAAGAGTCACTACGAAAATGCACTGTTAATAATTTAATGATTTGGAGGGACATAAGAACATCACCAAAAAAAAAACAATCGATTACACTGCAGTTGCGATACCGACTTAGGACGGACAGTTCACGTGACGGACAGTTCACGTGAGAGTAATCAATCATTTGGTGTGATTAAAGGTATATAACCTACCGAGTACGGGTGACTTCGGAATTTATTTATTAAAAAGTAATGAAGTGGTAAAATTTACTTGAATAATATACTTTGCATAATTGGGGTGGGGTGGATATAAACCAAAAAAATCCGAAAAATAAAATTTATAAAATGTAAAACTTCAAAAATACGAAGCACAAGTTTGATTTATAATTATATAAATGTAACGTGTTAAAGGATATGTCCTGACGTAACTTTAAATATCAATGTCCAATGGTCACATATCACCACATAAGTTCACGCTTTGAATACGGTAAAATCATATTAAACATAAACAGAAAGTGAAAATAATTATAGTTCACTTATGTTTTATGTAATGTAAACATTTAATTGAATTAATTACAAAACCCAAAGATGTTGAAGAAATTAACTATATGAAATTAAACGCCATTGAACAAAATGTAGAATAGGTTTAACTTACGAACTCTGATGGTATTGTGGTGTGGGAGCGATATCACATACTGGAAAGTAAGTAGGAATACTGTAAGACACCAAAACGAGATCCTCTCTGTCATTCTAAGTGATAACATCAAATCTCTGTTGAATCTTCCCGTTCAATTCTATGTATATTCCCAATGTATATATCACAGCACGTGCAGCTTATGCTCTATTTTTACAGCGTCTTGTGAACAAAATACTATTGTCTACAAGAGAAAACAAATGGCATTAATAAGTCCCCACACTCATTGCATTCTGCAAGATAAAGATAAAGTAGTGATTGTTGCAGTGGAATGATATTCTCATTACTGGCTTATATAGCTAAAGTGTAACGATGTATCAAACGTTAAAGTTGTCATCTTACAAACTGAAACTAATTTACATCAGAATAAAGCGGGCAAAGCACAAGGACAGCTTAAGTTTTAATGTTTTAATATAGATCTCAACCGCTTCTTGAAAAGAATTCATTCTTAAATCAATGTTCACTGTGTCGAAGCACACCTCTTGACACACTCTATAAAATTAATCTAAATGTATCCGTCCATACTTGAATATTTCTTTCACTTCAACATTTCATAATCCACAAAGAAAGCACGATGATTATACATCCTCAAGCAGGCAGCAACATCCTATACACTGGGAAATAATGAGATAGTTGCCTTCTTCTAAGGAGCAAGATATAGCATAAGCTCCCTGTTGAATCTTCACCTTGGATTCTTTGTATATTTCCTTTGTACATATCACGGCACGTGTAGTGTATGTTCTATTTTTACACAGTTTTATGAACAAAATATAATTATCTGTTACACATATGACTGATTTTTCTACGCAGCTCACACTAGTTCAAGGTATGTTTATATTCCACTAGCCACTATCACGGCCGACGTCAGTGTCAATGCCGAGTCAGTTCACAAATCACGGCAATTTGGTCCAATGCTTAATTCATTGCATAATCCGAGGGAGGTTGTTTGGCAGGCAAAGCTGCGACATATAATCCCAACATCGGTTTTTCTATTGTTCCGTGATTTCCACTTTTCCATGTTTTGTATTGAATTTTTCAACTTTGTTCAGAAATATACGCAGATTTCTATTTCTTTATTTATAAATCACGTAATCGTAAAATGAATTTGTGTACAAAGTTTTCATTAAATCATTACGGAACACTAAATCAACAGTAAAAGGAAAAACTTTACAACTTTAATTAATTGTATTGGTGCATATGATGCTATTATCTATACTTCTTTAATTTTCATTATATTGGCTATATTTCAATATATTGACTATATTTCAATCTCCGTATAGACAATGACAATGACAATGACAATATTTATTTCTCATAAATGTACATAGATACATTGAAGAGATAATATAAACTATAATAACATATATATAGTACATGCGTGAAGATTATTACAAATGCATTTTTACATATCATAATATAAGCGGTAATAAATACATTATGTGTATAATTAATAAACGACAATGGATTTTAAAGTTCAGAACAAGTGAGTTGAGAATTTAACCCGGAGGGCAAACTCTCTCTTTAACGACCTCAATAAATTTACATAGCTTCTTAAGTAAATTGACATTAGTTGATTGAAAAAGTTCTTTGAATTTTTGAGAATTTGGTCTTAGACAATAAATATTAGGAATATATAGGTTTCTAGCTTGTATAATATCATAATTATTACAATCGAAAAGGTAATGAAATTCATCTCCGATTTCATTTGTATTACACATGTTACACTTTCTATCTTCTCTTGGTACGTTATTCCAGCGGCCAGTTTCAATAGGTAATTTAAAATTACATGTTCTAAATTTACAAAGTATTTTGGCCGCTTTAGATGGCAATATATCTAAAGATTTTTCAAATTGTAAATCATCTTTAAAAATTCTATAATTACAACATTTTGATGAATTCAAAACACAGCTTCTCCAGTTTTGTAAATATTGGTCAGTGAGGATTTTTCGGACTTCCAATTTTAACCATTGTATATTACAATTAAAAGGGCAATCCCATAAGTAAGTAAGTCCACATTCATTTAAAATATTTTTGACAAATTTCAACCATGGTGATGAGTGTGTATACATTAATTTATATATCATCGATGAAATTTTATTATCATGGTTGAAATGTAGTTTTGACCAGAATGTAATAACTCTTATTTTAACATTTATCATAAGTGGGTATCTGCCAAGTTCACCATAAGCCATAGCATTTGGAGTTTTGTTATTAACATTTAAAATATATTTACAAAATTTAAGATGTAATTTTTCAATTAATATCAAATTGGCGAATCCCCATATTTCAGAACCATATAATAATATAGGTTGTATAATTTTATCAAACAGATTTAGTTGACAATCAATAGATAGGTGATTTCCTTTAGCCTTGGATAAAACACTGTACATGGCTTTAACTGCTTTATCGTATTGCTGTTTAATATTAAATTTGAATGATCCATTTTTTGAAAAGAAAACGCCGAGATATTTAAAATTATCAACAATTTCAAGTTTTTCATTTTGATAGTAAAATTCATGATTTGGGTCCCTCCCCCTTCCAAAAATCATAACTTTAGTTTTATCAACATTTACTTTTAGTTTCCACAATGTACAGTATTCATCAAAATTATTTAGTTGTGTTTGTAATTCATGTGCTGATTCACATAAGATAATAGTATCGTCAGCATACAACAATACAAAAAGTTGAAAAAATACATTGAATTCTGTTTCATACATTTGAGTCAAGCGAGATAACCCTTGTGAATTTTTTGACTTTAAGAAATTTTCTAAATCATTTAGAAATATGGCAAAAAGAAAGGGAGACAGGTTTTCACCTTGACGGACGCCAATCTGGCATGGGAAGGGGTTAGAAAAAATACCATTTAATTTAATTTTAGCTTTTATACCATTGTACATGTTTCTAATCATTTTAAAGCATTTTCCATCTATATTACTAATCAAAAGCTTGTTCCATAGCCCATGTCTCCACACCGAGTCAAATGCTTTTTCAAAATCTATAAATGCGCAAAACAATTTCTTTTTCATAATTTTATACAGTTCAATCAGCATATGTAAACTAAAAATATGATCAGTTGTGCTATGACATTTTCTAAAACCAGCTTGATTTTCTAACAACAATTCGACACTATCGGAATATGCATGTAAACGATCATTTAAAATTGATGTAAATACTTTACCAAGACAACACAGCAAAGTAATAGGTCTGTAATTTTTAGGATCGGCTTCATCGCCTTTCTTTTTGTAAATTGGAACTATTTCCCCACATAGCCACTGAGAAGGGAAAATACCGGATTCAAAAATAATATTAAATAATTTGCTATAAATAGGTAACATGACGTCATATGTCGATATTATGTATTCGTTAAAAATAAAATCGCACCCCGCGGCTTTGTTACACTTCAGAGATTTTATACTTTTAACTATCTCATCCGGGGTGATGGGTTTATTAATAAATGTATTTAGTTCTAGATTAGAAAGTATTTCGAGTTCGTCAGGTGTAAAAAGATTATCAGGTTCTTGGTTGACAGGTTCGTAGTTTAGGTTTTTGAAAAATTCATAAAGTGTATTCATTTCAATGTTGGTCTTATTATTTGATTTATCCCCTTTATTTATTATTTTCCAATATTCTCTGGGGTTTTTTGATTTAAGATTTTTAAGTTTGATCTGCATTTCATGTTTATGATGTTTTATGGCTGATTTCATTGCCTTCTTGTAGGATTTTTCTTTTTCATAGAGATTTTCTTTAAATATACTATTTCCAAACTTTTTATACAGGTGTTTAGCTTTTCTATAGCTTTGACGGGCATTTTTACAATCTTTTGTAAACCAAGGTTTTTTAAATTCACATTTCTTCTTATTTGTCAAATGTTTTGAACCAAAGGTGGATTTTGCACTTGATGTTAAAATAGTGCCAATATTGTCAACGATATTGTTAATAAAAGATTCGCTAATGTCGGTGCCATTCACATTAATGAGTTTAGTACAAATAACTTCTAGGTCATGCGATTGTTTGAAAATATTTTCTCGATATAGTTCTCTTCCTTCATCGTTCCATCTATTAACAGTTTCTATTGTAACATTGTCATTTGTATTTGGAGATTCCAATACATGTATGTTGAATTTTCTGTTGTTAAAAATTTTATTGTTCAAAGGATTATGGATATCAGAGTATAAACGTGAAAACGATAGGACTTCAAAATCAGAAACTATAGAAAGAAATTCAAAATTACCTATACAATAATCAATTACACTCACATCTTTACATGTTGTTTTACCAATACCTTTGTCGTTTCCAAGACGACCATTTAATATAAATTGATTTGTATGTTTACAAAAATCTAAAAATAATGTACCAAAATGATTTTTAGTCGTATCACAAGACACACGATCAGTTTGAATATATAAGGTGTGTAATAGATGAACATTGTTTTCAGTTATATCAGAATAAATATCAGTATGAGTTAAGTAATCTGGATCAGATGCCGTTCTCGCATTAAAATCTCCAATAAGACAAGTATATTTACAATCATAAGAAAATCGAAAGTACTCTTCTTCTATTTCTTCAAATACATTTGGTGATACATGCTTTGAGTTTTCGGGAGGGATGTAAACAGCTCCCAATAAACAATTTCCAGAGTTTTCAAATAAAACGGAGTTTATATGTAACCATAATATGTATTTACTATGTAATTTAATTTCTTTTACCATATGTGCAAACTCATTTCTGACATAAACTGCTATACCACCAGATTTGAAACGAGATAATTCGTACCTATTTTTGACAAATAAAGTATAGCCAGGTATATCCAAGTAATCGGAGTTATCCGATTTTGTTTCATTTAAAGTTATAATATCATGTTTACTAATTTCTGAAATAAATTCTGGGCACATTAGTTTGTTTGCAAGACCACATACATTAAGATTATAAATACTAAGAGTTTTAGATGAGAGATCTGCTGAGAGAGAGTTTGTATTGGTCGAGACATTACCTAGAGTTCTTGAATTATATAAGTGTCCTCCGTGGTTGTCCTAACGGCGGTCTGTGCGCGTATTCTCCTGACGAGGTCTTGCAATAGAAGAAATAAAGATTGATTGATTGATTGATTGATTGATTGATTGATTGATTGATTGATTGATTGATTGATTAATATGTGATTTCATTGTATTATCTTACTTGCATTACATTCTTTTTTCATGTACATATACATGAAATAGTTAAAACACATGTGTACATACCCAATACATTTATACGTTGATTAGTTGATTAGAAATATTTCCCTATTTTGTGCAGTATATTTCCCTATTTTGTGCAGTATATTTCCCTATTTTGTGCAGTATATTTTGCAGCGCAGTAATTGATTATATGTTTGTGGATATTTATCCATCAACTGTTGGTCGATAAGCGCATCATCTGGTACACAAAATTAATATTAATATACGTGTTTCAATAGTTATGTGATTCAGTGTTTAATAAGAGCAATTTTCCCAGCGTATGCCCAGACATAGAAAACATATTCACTTTGTCTATATTCAAAATTTAGGTAACATATTTTTATCCACATCATACAGAAACGTGTTCTGTATAAAATGATTGTCAGTTCAAATTAAGTTCCTTATCAACCGAGGTATTAGATATTAACAATTACTTTACATAATTTTCATACTTACTTCAGATGCGTAAGAAGTCACTGGGGATAATATAACTTATTTTGTTTGAGTTTCACTTTTTCATTGGAGTCCTTGTGTAATGAGGTCGTCATACTTGGTTTCACTTTTTCATTCCAGTCCTTGTGTTGTACGAGGCCGTAATAACAGGTTTCACTTTTTCATTCGAGTCCTTGTGTTATGAGGCCGTAATACTTGGTTTCATTTTTTCATTCGAGTCCTTGTGTTGTGAGGTCGTAATACTTGGTTTCACTTTTTCATTCCAGTCCATGTGTTGTGAGGTCGTAATACTTTGTATAGTGGTAGTCCATATAATTTATTCATACATGCAGCATTTAAATGTTTGTATCTTCAATGTTTCAAAGTATTCATTACAAAAGTATCTGGCCAAACAGGAGTTACTTACTCATCCCAGACACCTTGCTTCATGGGTCAATGAATATGTGCAGTTCAATACCGATTTAGCAATTGTCATTCTGTTTCTTTTCATTATATTTTGAATGATTCAATTGCTACAATGACAACGCTTTGATAAGAAGGGAGACAAAATATTTATTCCTTAAATGTTTATCTGGTGAGTGATGACTCACCGATGTTAAAAAATTTTCTGTATTAAAATTTTAGGAAAAACCCTTTTTTAAGTAATTGTTATAAGAATAATGCGAATGTTTGTTCTGAGAAAATTGGTCCGTTAACCACATCAATTGACTGACGATTATAATTTTAATTTACCTTCCAAAGTTTGGCACTTCATTGATATCGAATATTTATGTGAAGTCTTTGTGTGTGCTTATTTAGGTAATTTCTATATATTCATGGCGACTCATACAGCTGGGGGAAATATCTTCATTCTTGTCTTACATTCATTACATAATATTATACAATATGTCATTTTCTCACATATACTCGATCATAGGTAATAATTCCATCTACTTCATCTCGTTGTACCTTTCGGTTAACTGACTGTATATCGGTTCATCATTTCTTTCATGTCAGTGTCTTAACACATTCAGATTCCCTATATACCATTACTAGAGTCAGTCTAAGTTGGTGTGACACATTCGAGTCTTCTCAAACACACATCAAGCGATCCATTAGGACAACCAAGGGCAGGTGGTTAAATGCTTCGTCATTCAGTCGTCTAACACTAGGAATCTATTCATCTTACTAAAATTTTTGAAACAAAGGGTCACCATCATGGACGTACACCGATATCAGCTTGAGACAAGTGACAAAAAATTGTCCGATTTCTTTCCGACATCCCTCCCTTTATCTATATCTGGTCTATCATCACTGTTTTTAAATAGATATTGTCCAATAAGAGGGTAGCCGTTCCAAGCTTGACATTTATAGACCCATAGAAACCAGGTTCCAAAAAAGAGAATACTGGCTCCATCCGCCATCAATGTTCAGGCACGCACTCATTACCAACCTTTATCAGCAAACTTGTACCACCTTTATCAGCAAACTTGTGTTCATTTATTTATTTATTTATATTTATTTTCATTATTGCTCGCTTAGAATTAACATAACACAGAAACGAATCACATACATATTTGTTACAAGTTCTTGTACATAATAAATAAATAGAATTATTTATAACAAAATAAATGTATCATAACAGTGACTACTAAATGATTCTGAATTTGGTGTTCAAAACAACGTGCGCTTAGACCATATACATTACATATGGTTATTTATAATTTTGGTAATGATGACATCAACATTTGGAAACAATAGAAATAAGTAAATAGTAAATGAAATCATAGATTATGTAAATATTTCCAAGTTCGTAAAATATATTTTCAGTGAGATAGCCTTTTCTTCCTTGATGATCCCAAGCACGGAAGGATGAACTTCAAGGTTTCTTTCATTTCTGAACACCACGTTTGCTGTAAGGTTAAAATATAATTACAAGTTTTTCAAGAAACAATTTCAAATTATTTTTAAAACAAAATACACTCTGAGAAATGAAATATATGTTCAGAAATATTAATTGTACCTCGTCTTCTATTGCATTTTTTCTTGTGACCCAAAGGAATTCAAACGCTGCAAATACTAAAGCAAATCCTCCACCCATTACAAGAATTAAGAAAACTCCCGCCACATTTTCAAATTTTAAAGATGGATCGGCTTTCTCCTCCTTCTCACATTTCCCTCCACCATCTCTTTTAGTCCAGTATTCTACGTACAATACATCGATCTCTTGTTCTTGTCTAAGACGTAAAATCTCTCGCGAGATTTCATCACGGTACGGCGAGCCTTGACAACGAAAATTTAAAACCGATTAAAATATCTAATAATTTGTAAATAATGTTTCAACTACTCTATTCACTTATATTCTTATCATTTATCAAATTACTTGGTTTTTATTTTTAATTAAAACCTGGAGTAAAGTTTACAGATTTATCGGCAATAATTTCTTCTGCAAATAAATGGAAGAATGAAAATAATTACCTTCCGGAACCGCTAGTCCATATCCAATGGAGTTTAACCAGCCTCCAACCTGTGTTAGCTCGCATTGCCTCTGTACTACGTAATCTATGGTTGTTGATTCAGCGAAGAATGCATAATTCTCATTTGACACTTTAGCTATACCTGCTTTACTGCTTGGAACCAATGCACCTGGGGTACCTTGCATGAAGTTCCACACTTTTTGATAAGTCCCCGATACATTTTGTGAAAACTGGAAAAGAAATAATCCAAATAGAAATATTGATCTAATGTGTATATGCTCAACCCCGCGATCGATAACGTAACCAAGAGTTCCGAATATTGAAGTACTGGACAGCGCGAAGAAATCTTTGGCCAACGTGAAAATTGTAAATAAGGTGTGCACGGTATTAAATTGTAATAAAATCGAGGATAAAATACATATTGACGAATTTTTGACAGCATCAAATACATGTAAAATATGTATTCATTTTGTACATCAACATACCTCAAAAAATGAATTGGTACTGCCTTTCTCCAAAGTACCGTACACTACTTCTGTCTGTTTAGATAAATCAGTGATACTTTCGATTGGTGTTCCCATGGCACTCATAGTGAGGAAGGCGGCCAGGTTGGCAGTATAGGAGGAGATTATTATCATTGAATAGAACCACCAGACCACAGCCACTGTCCTGGTGGAGGAAGCAGCAGGGGCTAGATCGCTACCTACAATATATAGTGAAAATTATGTAACATTATGAGCATACATTCCAATATTACTGATGTATAGGTCATATGTATACATTCCTCTTATACTGACATAGTTACTAATGTATAGGTTATATGAACGCAATTCTTTTATAATGACCTTGTCATTGATGTATAGGTCATATGTATGCAATCCTATTATACAGAGGTTGTTACTGATGTATAAGTCATATGTATACAATCCTATCATACGAACCTTGTTACTGATGTATAGGTCATATGTATACAATCTTATTATACAGACCTTGTTACTAATGTAAAGTTTATATGTAAACAATCATATTATATAGACTATCATACGAACCTTGTTACTGATGTATAGGTCATATGTATACAATCCTATTATACAGTACTTGTTACTGATGTATAGGTCATATGATGTATACAATCCTATCATACGAACCTTGTTACTGATGTATAGGTTATATGTATACATTCCTATTATACAGACCTTGTTACTAATGTATAAGTCATATCTATACGATCCTATCATACAGACCTTGTTACTTATGTATAGGTCATATCTATACAATCCTATCATACATACCTTGTTACTGATGTATAGATCATATTTATACAATCCTATCATACAGACCTTGTTACTGTTGTATAGGTCATATCTATACGATCCTATCATACATACCTTGTTACTGATGTATAGGTCATATCTATACAATCCTATCATACATACCTTGTTACTGATATATTGGTCATATGTATACAATCCTATTATACTGACCTTGTTACTGATATATAAGTCATATGTATTGTCCTGTTATACACCTTCTGACCATGTTACTGATATTTAGGTCATATGTTTACCGTCCTGATATACATGTACTGAACATATTACTGATGTATAGGTCATATGTATACAATCCTATTATTAGGCCTTGTTACTGATGTATAGGCCATATGTATACAATCCTTTTATACAGACCTTGTTACCGATGTATAGATCATATGTATATAGTCTTATTATACAGACCCTGTTACTGATGAATAGGTCATATGTATACAGTCTTATTATACAGACCTTGTTACTGATGTATAGGTCATATGTATACAATCCTTTTATACAGACCTTGTTACTGATGTATAGGTCATATGTATACAATCCTTTTATAAAGACCTTGTTACTGATGTATATCATAGGTATACAGTCTTATTATACAGACCATGTTACTGATGTGTAGGTCATATGTTTACCGTCCTGATATACATGTACTGAACATATTAGTGATGTATAGGTCATATGTATACAATCCTATTATTCAGGCCTTGTTACTGATGTATAGATCATATGTATACAATCCTATCATTAGGCCTTGTTACTGATGTATAGGCCATATGTATACTGTCCTATCATACAGACCTTGTTACCGATGTATAGGTCATAGGTATACAGTCTTATTATACAGACCTTGTTACTGATATATAGGTCATATGTGTACAGTCCTGTTATACATGTTCTGAACATGTTACTGATCTATTGGTCATATGGAAACAATCCTATTATGCATACCTTGTTACTGATGTATAGGTCCTATTTATACAGTCCAAATATACAGACCTTGTTACTGATGTATAGGTCATAGGTAAACAGTCTTATTATACAGACCTTGTTACTGATGTATAGGTCCTCTTATATGTGTACTGACCTTGTTACTGATGTATAGGTCATATGTATACAATTCCATTATAATGACCTTGTTACTGATGTATAGGTCATATGTATACAATCCCGTTATATTGACCTTGTTACTGATGTATAGGTCATATGTATACAGTCCTATTATACAGACCGATGTATAGGTCATATATATACAGTTCTGTTATACATTGATTGTTTGATTGATTTTGTTTTACGTCACACCTAAGCCGGCGTGGCCTAGTGGTATCGCGCTGGACTCCTGATCGAGAGGCCGGGGTTCGATTCCCGCTCTGGTCATGTCGGTGTCATGTCTTTCGGATGAGACAGTAAAAACCGAGGCCCCGTGTCGTGGTATGCATGGCACCTTAAAGATCCCTCACTGCTTCGGGTGGGTCCGTTGCAAAGGTCAAAATTTGTATGCCCCGCATCAGGCAGATGCCGTCACCATATACGTGAAATATTCGTGGTGTGACGTTAAACAAAAATCAATAAATAAAAAAAATTAATTTACGTCACACCACGAATATTTCACGTATATGGTGACGGCATCTGCCTGATGCAGGGCATACAAATTTTGACCTTTGCAACGGACCCACCCGAAGCAGTGAGGGATCTTTAACGTGCCATGCATACCACGACACGGGGCCTCGGTTTTTACTGTCTCATCCGAAAGACATGACACCGGCATGACCAGAGCGGAACTCGAGCCCCGGCCTCCCGATCAGGAGTCCGACGCGATACCACTAATCCACGCCGGCTTTCTGTTATACAAGTACTGACCTTGTTACTGATGTATAGGTCATATGTATACAATCCTATTATAAGGCCTTGTTACTGATGTATAGGTCATATGTATACAGTCCTATTATACAGACCTTGTTACTGGTGTATAGGTCATATGTATATAGTCCTATTATACAGACCTTGTTACCGATGTATAGATCATATGTATATAGTCTTATTATACAGACCCTGTCACTGATGTATAGGTCAAATGTATATAGTCCTATTATACAGACCTTGTTACCGATGTATAGGTCATATGTATACAGTCCTATCATACTGACCTTGTTGTAGAAGGCATCCTATGGCAAACCACAAACTGTTAAGTACACCAAATATGTTCTCCACTTCACCACTACCATTAG